>ML816919.1:22353-39510 GCA_009831015.1 Picea engelmannii
AAAGCATGACATTTAAAAAGTAAACTAACAACTACGTTAATCAACAACTAATTGAACAAGATCTATATAAAAATGAGATAAGCAAGCTATGATTAAAAACTGAAATTGACTTTATCCATCCATCAAATCCTTGTCAAAGAAAGCTCAATTAAAAACTTTGTTCTATTCTAATTAAAACTCTGTTTTAAATTGGATTCTAAAATCATAAATAAAAGCACAATCTACAATCTAATTACACATGGGGTTAGTCTAGGGATTTGCAAATCCGTTCCTAATCTACGAGTTTAATGCATTCTAACACACTCCGTCATTCTAACTTGCAAAAGGGAATCAAAACAATTTAAACTACAACAACAAACTAATTAATAAAATGATAATGCATGTACAAGAAATAAAGAGACAAATAAATCATAAAATGCATGAACAACACACAGAGAGTTACTAGAATACTAGTGCCCCCCCCAGCAAGTCGTGGTCACTCTCTAAAAGCACACCACGAGGTCGAATTCACCATAAAAACCCAAAAATGCAGTTCTGGCATAATTTGGCAATGTAAAAATTCAAAACAGAGAAAAAACGAATTTGTCTCTAATACATTGGCTCTTCTACTTGCTTAACAATATTTTGATCATCCTAGTGGTATTTATAATGTTTACATGCCAAGTGGTTGACCACAGGAGGTTCAAACCACTTCTAAATTGGAAAATTTCATTAATGGTGCCCTAACTGTCGAAACAGAGTGAGCCAATAATTGCCCACCATAACAACCCAAAATTGAGTTGTCAAGAGTTCAGTAGTTGGAGGGGATAAGCACGAACAAAACCCACGTTTCCGATTTTCCCATCACTGGCCGCCAATGCCATAACCGCCAAGTCACCCTACGTTTTTGTGCAGGAAGAGGTGCTGGACAGAGTGCCGGATCGAGTGTCGGAATGAGTGCTAGAAGGAGTGTCGGATCAAGTGTCGAAACTAGAAATGTAGTGCATTTTTTCCCCGTAACATCAAAAAAATGTGAATTATCTCTTGGAAATCATAGAACATGATGAATTATACTCGATACAATCATTAAACATGAATTATACGTACCGAGTGTCGATCATACCGTTTTATCATGAAATTCTTCAAAAAAGTCCTTCAAAAGATGAAAAACACATATATACATTTGGAAAAAGTGTATAATAGCTCTCATAAAATTGATCATATCTCGGGCCCAACATTACCCCCACACCTAAGATTTTGCAGGTCCCACTGCAAACAAAAAGAAATTGCCCTTTATGACTAAACTTGCGAAGGAGGGGGTGGATTAGCTTTAGAAGCTTCTCCCTCTTGCCCGGGGAATTTTGACTTAGGATTTCCATGGTGCTTCAATTGCATCCAGAGAATATTATTGGTGGCAGTTAATATCATCAATCTAACATTGTCAAGAATTCATCTTGGGTTGTAGGACAACATTATCATGGTGTAAATGACAACTCAATGTTTCATGCTCTCTAAGTTTAAACTGGAGTGTTTGGAGTTTTTGGAGGCTTCTAATGACATGTGAGGAAGCCTTGAGATGTATATTATACCCTTTATCCTTTAAACCATGCAAAACAACAATTTTACCTCTGCAAAATTAGTTCCAAAAGTGACTTCCCATAAGCGCAACAATTTTGGCCTGGCGAACTTGTGAAAAATAGGTATCAAAGTGACACCTGTAACTAAAAAACAGTAAAACCTGTGTAAAAATTGAGAGATGTTTTTGTTTTTGAATATTTTCTTGACAAAAACCTCTCTTGGTTTTCAAAAATTCACTTTCTGTTGTTAGGAAAACATGCCAAGAAAACATGACTAAAACAGGAAAAATAGAGTGTTTTTTTCCTGAAAAACTAGGCCTCTAAGATAATTGAATATATCCAAAACCATAATGTATATTCAAAAAATGAGAGAGGTTATTGTGTTTTGGTATGTTATAAACAAAAAACTCCTCCAGTTTCAAAATTACTTTCCCATTTGTTCAGAATCCCAACTTGAAGTTGGTTACTCAAAACTTGCAGAAGCGCAGCGTGCTCTTAGCATAAGCACAACATGTTCTTTGATAGGGATTTTGGAGGCCTTCCTGGAGGATTTTTGGGGTGAGAGTGGTATGGTTGGAAATTTTATAATGTCTGATACACAATGGAACCATCAATCATTGCAAATGCCTTCTCCAACCCTCTGAAAATCTGACTTGAAGTCAAATTGTTCAAATGTGCAGAAAACCCTCCTATAGTGACTGTATTTGGGGAATTTATCTCAAATGATAACATATGTGCATAAACTGAAGGAGGTTTTTGTTTCTTGGTCTATTATTGACAAAAAAATCTTTCATGTTTGTCAAATTTATCCTCCTTAATTCAGAAACTAATTTTGAAGTAAATCTTTGACCAAGACAATCATTTGAAAATTGATGACAAGGAATGATGACATGACCATGATGAAAATTTATGACTTTGGATAAGTGGAGGGAGTAGTAAGGACACCTAGGCACACCAATGACCATTTTACAACCAAGAGATGTCAAATTGTATTTGAGAATTTTATTTTGAAAATATAACAATTTGACCTAATAACCCTATCAATCACATGAAAGAGAAAACTTGATCACGGGTGACTGACAGACTAACAAATACTAACAAAAGTCTTGGTTTGTACTGGTAGGCAAGGTGAATCAGGAGAATTGTTATTTCCTTTCATCGATCTGTAACAATTCAAACAACTGTTCCTCTTTTCATAAGCTTGTAATACAGATGGCAGTAAGTATTTAGCAGTTGTTATTGCTCTGTATTTGTCACAAAGAGTAGTTAAGTATAAAAAAATGCACATCAAGCTTATAACACACATAATGATGTCAGCAATATATAATTTTAGCATACCAATACAAATGACTGCTGATATAATATCCCAAGACATTGTAAAAAGACAGTATGATAGAATTTTGACAGAAATCCTACTTCCTCTTCTCATGGGTTTGCTATACAAATGGGAAATGCATAGCACTTTTATCTTAGGAAAACTCCCCCCAGACCGAAGATATGGCACATACTCGTGCCATGAATTAGCAATAGGCTTCTTGGTCTTCTTTCCCGATGAGGCTGTAGGGGTATCAACAAGTTTCTTGGACTTTTGGTCCGGTAAAGGAATAGCTTGAGCATGAGGGTTTGGGTGGAGTAACAATCCCTAGATCAAGAGTCTTCTTGATAGTCTTGAATGTAATATCAGGGTTTGCAAGTTGGTAAATGAACTCATCCCACGCTTTCTCCTGTTTTTCCAACTCAGCTAAGACAAGTAGTTTGATAAGGTCGTGGTAAAATAGGTTGTTATGGGGATTGGTTACATCCTTCCTCACTTGGGAAGACATCTTCTCAAGACTCTTTAAGAAGTAAAAGGGAAAGTTACAATGGCTTATGGAACTAAAAGTGAGCTAATAATCGAAATTGACAGGTTTTAAAGACAGAATATCTACCTTCACATGTAATCAATCTGGTGATGACTATGAGAGGGTTGATTAGCTCCTCTTTTATCCACTCCTTGTAGTATCCCTTAGCTCCAGATATGTTATGAAATTCGGTTTTGAAAACCCTTTTATAGCTTTCTCTTGGAAACTGGTGGTGTTTAAATTAACGGTCTCCAACTCTTGGGAGATTTGTGGTTGAGGCAATGATTCCTCAGAGGCCACGAACATAGTGAATAGGAGTTGAGGTAGGCTAAGAGTGTTCCATTGTTGTTTATTTTTCCACCATGCTCACTCCATCCACTTGCATATGTAATTTCAAACCTACAATGAACAACCTATAATAAACATAAATCAACAGAGTGGTCTGTTAAGGACATATACAACAATTTATAGCACACAAGAGTTTAACACTTCAAAATAAAATGATTGCTGCTGTAATAACCTGTATCATGAAAACAATACATGAATTTTTACAAAGATTTACTTCTTCTAGGCAATGTTATCATTTGTCAACTCATGAACCCCTCCCCCACACCTAAGTATCATGACACCTCACAATAAAAAATATAGGAAACCAGTCAGTTCTTCCGATAGCCAAAGATTTACAGTTTGTAAAGTGTAAAGATAATTTTCACAAATTAGTCTAACGAGACGGTTAGAAGATGGCCCCACCTATAGGATAAGAGATCCTATATATAGATAAGAAAAGGTAGGCAAGAGAGTTTCAAGATAGTCTCAGAGCTAGTTCCCAATGGCAAGTTTATGGATTTCATTAACCTTAGCTTAACCATACATACTTCATGTCAGCTTTGTCTACAAGTAATTTCGTACATCAGGACAACTTTAAATTTATTATTTATTTTTTGTCAGATTACCATCCTCGCTAGGTAGAATGCCCCACTGCCAGCAAGCCTGTTCAGTACCTCGACAGGGTTACCTAGTCATACCACAGGCCGATACCTGCTGCCAACAGAACTGTTCAGTATCCTGACGGGTTAGCCTCTTACACCCTCAGAGAATGGCCCTCCATCTTTTAAGATTTTAATATAAGATTTCTTTATGCAAGAGAATGGGGGGACAACTCTGAAAACAAATTTTTCTTTCTTTTTTCAATTGGGATGGTATTTATGTTAGAGGATGACTTTCTGTTATATTTCTTAGTAATTGTCCTGATGTAAGGGGTACTTAAGCGGACGTGGCCTATCTAAAGATATGATACAATCAAGCTATTTAGTGTGTAGTGGATGGTACCATTTGAGAAAGAACAGAAAGGTATCTCTAGGCTCAACTCACTTTCTTATTTTGTAAGTTATTGTGATGTTTCCATGAGTAACCGCTAATCAGACCTCCTTGTTACTCTTTAATAAAGATACTTTACTCACTTACTCAGGTTTCTTGGGAAAACTGTATGAGAGATCTCTAAGCTTGATGGTTACGGTGTCACTTCCTTATAGAGTGGTGAAGAGTTTCAAGAGCAACTGCATTGGAATGCCTTAAGAACAAGAAGATGAAAGTCTTTGGAAAAACATGGCTAATTACAACAACTCATTATTCATTTGATGCTCAACAGACAACAGGGTTCAAGTGTAACAATGTTTTGAAGAAAAATCCTTCTTTTATATTTCCTTGAACTGTCTACTCCTGGTGAGATAAATACCTACAGAGATCTCTAAAACTGTTTGCAAAAACCACACTCTAAAATATAATAAACTAATGATATTAATGAGATCAAGTCATAGGAACATGTATCTCATAGTTGTTTTATTAAAAGAAAATGTAAAATGAGGATGCATTAGACTTCTAAGCTAAACCAACAACATGCAACTTTTATTTACTATCCCACTCTACCTAAAAAGAAAGGGAAAATCTTTATTCAAGTGTAAGAACTCTTCCAATGTAACCATGTGTGGAGCAAGATAAGAAACATACTCATATCCATATATGAAAAAGTTATCCCAGTGATTACCTGGATATGAAGAACCAACCAACCTACTTGTTTTGGCATCAGAAGGTGTTGAAGAAGAGAATAGTATTGTGGCCTGATGACCTCTTGAAACCAAATTTCAATGTAATCTTGATGTTCATCAACAATAATTTCTATGCTCTCCTTCATCATGCTATGCAGATCCTGTTCTTCTCGATGATTGATTTCCGAAGTACATAAAGGATCCGCTGAGATGGATGTTGAGAAATCCTCAATCTTAGGTCTTAATGATTTCTCTCCATTGGATGTAGTCCATAATTTTTCAGCTTCCTTCACATTTTGGCAAGGAAAATCATTTTGTAGCTCATAGGACCTTGATTCTTATAATATTTCTGGAGAGGTAGACAAGTTCTTGGCTGCTGCCAAAATATGTTCTTCTTGAAAAGAAGAAATCCCGGCTGTTGCTAGGATTTGAGAAAGTTCCCTCAAGCTAATGGTTGATTTTGAGTTCATATTGCCATTTGATAAAACTTGGTTCACACAAAGATGATGTCCAAAAAGTTAGGATCTCATTATGGTGGTGTAAAAGCAAAGGTTGTATTGTTTGGTTCTGTGGAAGGCTTGAGTGGTCTTGCCTCCTGTCCCAATACTACTGGTGCTTCAATTTTTTGTTCTATAGTGCTCCCTGTCTTAGTCTCTTCAGAGACTACTTTAGCTCTTTAGGTTGAGATAGATCTTGTTGTTCAATATCGATCTGTGGATCTTATGAATGAAATGTTCCTTCCCCCAAAAAGATCAGAAGGAACCTTGGTTGAAAGGTCTGATTTAGATTTAATGTATCTACCTTTTGGATATCTAGGTCTATTCACGAAAGTAAACAAAAAGAAAAAATAAAAACTACCATTGGGTTTGGGGGAACCTACTATAGCAGATGTGCAGGTTCTTACCTCTCATCTTAAAGCTCCCCCGCCACCAATCTAATGCTAAGGTCTAAGGATGATCTATTTCCTAACTACTTCTTACCTTGAGACAAATCCCCGACAACGACGCCAAAAATGATGGGTGTTATATATGCACTAAAAACACACTAAAAACCCTCAATTAAATTGTCAATCCGGGGTAAGTAAACTTAGAGTTGTAGCAAAATATATGCCAAAGTTAGAGGGGTTGGTAGGAGTATAGTCTAACTAAGGAAGGTAGCTATCTAAGGCTAATTTACTCAAGCAAACCTATCTAATGAGAAAACCTTACTAAGCAACTTGAAATTAGGTAACCTAAGTACTTTTGGGCCAAGGATCGATGGATAGTTCCTAAGAAAGAAAGTAAAACCCTATGTAAAGAAAACTAATTCAACAGTAAGCAATAAGCAACTATTTAAGCATAACAATAAGCAAATAACCAAAGAAAACTATTTTAACTTGCCAACCTACATTCAATGAGAAACTATCCTATGAAAGCAAGAAAATAAACAAGTAAGCAAAGACACATAACTAAGCTACTAAAGCAAAAGACAAGTAAGCAAAGGCACCTAACTAACCTACTAAAGCAAAAGACAAGTAAGCAAAAACAACTAAATACTGCAAGCAATCAAATTAAAACTTCTCATTGAACAACTATCTAGCCTAAGAGGCAAGTGGATTAAATGCTCAATGCAAAACTATTTCTAATGCATGAAAGGAAATATAAATGCTCAATGTAATGCATGAAAGGAAATCTATTTTATTGAAAGAAAGAAAGGCTACCACTAATTCTTAATCTATGACAAACAAACTACTATCTAATCTATCAAAGTAAAGTCTATCTACCCTACAACAACAAATAAAACCTCATTCTAATCTATGAAAACAGGTAACTATCTCTTCTAATCTACAAAGAAAGAAACTATCTTTAGTCTATGAAACACTCAAATGTAATGCTGATGGTTGTGTGAATGTTAAATACCATCAACATATATATATATTAACCATCAACAACATAAAAAGATCATCATTATACTTCTACACTACATAAGCCAAATTCATACTTAAACTCGAGCTATTAATCTAAAAAATACAATTGCAATCTAATTCTAGGAAGGAAATTACATCAAATGAAAACTATGCTATATCTACTCTAACAATTCAAACTGCAATAAAAAAATGACTAAAAACATAAATTAAAGCATGACATTTAAAAAGTAAAATAACAACTACGTTAATCAACAACTAATTGAACAAGATCTATATAAAAATGAGATAAGGAAGCTATGATTAAAAACTGAAATTGACTTTATCCATCCATCAAATCCTTGTCAAAGAAAGCTCAATTAAAAACTCTGTTCTATTCTAATTAAAACTCTGTTTTAAATTGGATTCTAAAATCATAAATAAAATCACAATCTACATGGGGTTAGTCTAGGGATTTGCAAATCCATTCCTAATCTACGAGATTAATGCATTCTAACACACTCTGTCATTCTAGCCTGCAAAAGGGAATCAAAACAATTTAAACTACAACAACAAACTAATTAATAAACTGATAATGCATGTACAGGAAATAAAGAGACAAATAAATCATAAAATGCATGAACAACACACAGAGAGTTACCAGACTGCTGGTGGGCCCCCCAACAAGTCATGGTCATTCTCTAAAAGCACACCACGAACTCAGCAGGTCAAATTCACCATAAAAACCCATAAACACAGTTCTGGCATAATTTGGCAATGTAAAAATTCAAAACAGAAAAAAAAACGAATTTGTCTCTAATACATTGGCTCTTCTACTTGGTTAACAATCTTCTGATCATCCTAGTGGTATTTATAATGTTTACATGCCAAGTGGTCGACCACAGGAGGTTCAAACCACTTCTAAAGTTGGCAAATTTCATTAATGGTGCCCTAATTGCCGAAACAAAGTGAGCCAATAATCGCCTACCATAACAACCCAAAATCGAGTTGTCAAGAGTTTAGTAGCTGGAGGGGATAAGCACAAACAAAACCCACGTTTCTGATTTTCCCATCACTGGCCGCCAATGCCATAACCACCAAGTCACCCTATGTTTTTTTGTAGGAAGAGGTGCTGGACGGAGTGTCGGATCGAGTGCCGGAATGAGTGCTAGAAGGAGTGTCAGATCAAGTGCCAGAACTAGAAATGTAGTGCATTTTTTCCCTGTAACATCAGAAAAACATGAATTAGCTCTTGGAAATTATAGAACATGATGAATTATACTCGATACAATCATTAAACATGAATTATACGTACCGAGTGTCGATCATACCGTTTTATCATGAAATTATTCAAAAAGCTCCTTCAAAAGATGAAAAACACATATATACATTCGGCAAAGTGTATAATAACTGTCATAAAATTGATCATATCTCGGGCCCAACAATGGTTCAACACATTATATTGTCTTCTCATCTTCCTTGGCTATGTGGAACATCCTAGGCTATCATGGATTGAACCTCGACTACCACATAATGAATATTCCTATTAGATACTAGATCGACCCCATGTCATGATAGCAATATTGGTTGTGCCTTGCTAAACAACAATAAATGTTAATGGTGTCAAAGTGAAAAGGGAAAAATGAAGCTTTGAAAATAAAAAATGTGCTCACTTTTCTCTAGTATGATAATTTCTTAAAATAATCAACCTTTATATTTCATTGTATTTGTTTTCTCTTTGAGCTTTGACCTCAATGTCAATCCTAATAGGAGAGTCTTTAATAGTTGGGGAAGAAACAAAATCTTTCTGAGCTAATTATGCTATTGTGAACATGGAGAATGAAGCTAATGATTATATGCGTCAATGATCTATACTAATGTTTGGGACCAAAGACACTAATGACACCGTCTAGAAAGAGTTCGTTTGTCGAGAATTTAACTAAAGTACATAAGGAAAAATGTGTTGAGAAGGAAGTGCATTATTTTCAATAAATCATGTGTTTCATGATTTTTTTGTTTATGGGGTTGGAGCTGCATGGAATGCATGTGGAGTTCCCATGGATATTCCTATGTGAGGTGAATTGTCTAAATAATTATTATTCATTAGAATTCAATGCCCTTTGATCCCATACTATACTTCATATCCCATGATTCCTATCCATCAAAACCCTTGGTGTTGTGGAATTAAATTCACCTCGATGAAGATTATTTTTCTCTATCTACCATACTTGTTTGAGTACCAAGTTGAATGATTTTATCAAAATCCCTCTCTGTTTCTTGAAATTGAATGATTATTTTCTGGTATCCTTCTCTAGGTATGATCTATCTATCGTGAAAAAGGATTAAATGTATGCCTCATTTGTTATTGCACCCACCACTTCCACTTATGTTTGGATTATAAATGTCAACAAATATTATCTTGCTTCTGCAATTTTTGCTTCCTCTTATGAGAAATGAACTCCAGACCTTGGCCAAAATTATCTCGCTTCTTTCACTTAAACTATATATGTCATCTGAAATTATTAATAATTGAACTACAAAATTGTTTGATATTATCTAGAGTTTTTCTTCTTTGTCCTTCAACTAAAGGGATAAACTGCTTACATTGGCCAATGTTATTTCAATTCCATCTCTATGCCTATTTGAGCATTGCACCAAAAATTAAACTCCATTCTTTTGCAACTATCATAGACACTCTAGAATTTCACTTGTTCAAGGAGGGAATGAAAAAACAAACCTCCAACCAATTTTATCCATTTCTCATATGCTATCTGTGGCCACAATTTGTTACTGCCACTATCCTTAATTCAATAATGTGCTTGCCCAATTGATGACCAATATTTCCAAATCTAGTCAAAATGATGCATGTCCTTTCCTACCCTATGATCGAAGCTATTTACCAACATGATCATAGTGCATGATTATGACCAACCCAAAAGAGGGAGTATCAGACCACACACTTACCAATTGGTCTTTTCTTACCACAAAGGCATTGATGCATGACAACCCAGACTTGCACCACACTAGGAACATTACCATCAATAGTGACACACTCCATCGATATGTAACGATAAATTTTTACTATCACATATCCTATCATGCTTCTAAATGTTGAAAAGGAAATTTGTTGGAAATGTTTTTAAGGCTGTATTGTTTGATAAATTTTCATCACATATGCATCAACTTGTTTCAAAAATAGGCACTCAAATATAATGATTTAATTATAATATATAGAAATCATTGAACTAGAGTTTTGTAAATGGTGCATGTAGTAATTTTAGTTACGTCACAATCAATTATATTAAACATCTTTTTGAAGAAATGCATTGAACATCATTGTAGGATGATAAAGTAGGGAAATAAATGTGTTTCACAAGCAATGTAGAACAAAAGGTTGGAGATTCATTGCTTGAAACATTATTTTTCCAATTAAATTTGTCATTCTATGTTATTTTATAGTTGAATTTGTCATTTGATACTAGATCTCTCGGGATTTATTGTCTTTGAAATTTACATATGGAATGGTTCCTATACAATTTTATTTTCATTGGAAAAACATAATAAATTGGTCAAGCATTTTTCGAGGATAGTCTCATTTGCAATAATAATTAGTTCAATAGACAAGTGATAAACGTCTAGCTTTTCCTACAATAAATATCTGGAAACCTTCTAAAAAAAATTGAAGTGGTTGTTTTTTTCTTTTGTATTGACTCAATAGGGATATCGATAGTTAGGATTTTTCTATGATTTCTTTGAATGAGAAAGATGAAAAATAGAGGCATGCAATTTTTTTTTGTCTTCCTCTTGAATTGTCTCAGGGGACACCATACCAAGCATGAGGTATGCTTGCTTTGTTGTGAACCCTATGAAAATAATTTCGTAAAAGTACAACACAAGAGTATATGTTTTTATGAACACATAGTTCAATACTTTGTAGTTTCCATATTAAGTAAACATTGAGAAAGAAGTAATGTTTCCTAGCCCACGATGTCCATATTTCAGAGTGGCTCAAACAATTCCAATCAAGTTACTATTTTGCAGGGAGATCAATAAAAAAATTAATAGGGGTAAGGTTGGTTCCTCTCCATTTAGAATATCAAATGACAATGAATAGGGGAGATTGGTAGTCACTTATGAAACAATGCCATACAATTGAACAATGGTAGTGGGAGTGGCAATAGTAGCAATTAATACCATTGAATGGTGACAATGGGGGTGGTAGTAGCATTGATTTTTAAATTAATACTCTCACAAATTACAACATAATTATGTCTATGAACACAACTCTTTTTCCAATGTATACGTGTTCAACAATGATTTTTTAAAAAACAATTGTATTTATTAAATGATTTGTGAAGTTTAACAAATACTAAAAAATGAAACAAAATTAAATTTGAATACACCAAGGGCTATTAAGTCCCATCACAATTTTGGAGCCAATATAAAATTCAAATCATCAAATTCAAAAAAATATTTATATTTTTCAAAACACCGAGGTTAATACATATTTTAACAAAACTTTAGGAAATGTTTTAAGAAAGGATTAAAGTAATAGGCAGTCAATGGTGGTTGACTTTGAAATGAAAACTATAGTCCTTGTCATGGCACAAACTAATAATATAAGATACTCAAAAATAAAAGAGAATGAGAAGAAGTACAATCATCTTGATTCAAAATGTGTAATATTTTAATTATTCTAATCCTATTGATGTTTGTCTCCGGTGCTTAAAAGTCATATAGATTATAACTACGATGTTTAATGTTTTTTGTAACACAACAAACTTAAATTGCATGAGTGAATTTGTTGTTTTTGTTGATGATGATGATGGCCGTTAACATCCAATAAGACCATATTTAGTTAGGAAAGTTGATATTATGACAAATTTTTGAATTGTGATCTGATTTGGGTATATGCAGGACATTCTAAGAGAAAGTGATTTTCATATTCAACCCTCTTAGTGTCACAAAGATGAAAAATTCTATTGAATCACGATGCTTTGAGAACTTTCCAACGTCCAGTTTCACTATGGAGCTCGTGAGAAGTTTTCTCTTATTTTAGCAATGTTAATTTTCTTCTCTATGCTATTCAAAATAGAGAGATACTTTTGAACTTCTATATTAGGGTTGATCACCTCCTTATAATATCTTAATTTTCTTTTATCCTCTAATTATTTATCACACCACACTTTCTCCTTAAATTTATATGTATTTCCTTTATTCCCTAATGATTTAGCCAAGAATTGGCATTTTTATGCCATCCTTGCTTAAACCGTAAGTGGTTTTTACTGGAGTTTGAAGMAATTTTATGAAGCCTCTTGTCTTCCATGTTGTTTATCTTGTTGTTTTACTTTAGGTATCTAGTAGTAGTTGTGCTCTCAATGGGGAAGGAATAACTTCTATGAGGATGATAGGATAGGGTGTATTGCCTTTAATTTTGAGATTATAAGTTATAAAACACTTTTGTATTTTCCCTATCTTTCTCCATGATTCTCTAGAGATACTGCAACGCCAAACTTCAAAACCATATAAGATAACATAAGTGATGAGCGTCTCAAAGAGGATTTTTTTTTATCCCATAACTAAAGGCATGTTGATTTACAATTATTTTCAAGTCCATAATAAGCTTTACACCCTCCATTTATCCTTTTCTCAGTGCTATAGTTCTAGTTAAGCTTATGATGAATATCGATTATGATATATTTGTATGAAGGCACTTCCTTAAAGTTGTTGTTGTCATACATTAAATTATTGTAAGTGATCCTTTTGAATTCAAATATCATAACCTTTGTTTTGTCAGTGTTAACAACTATACCCATACTACAACATAAATACTTGAGGATTCTTAGTTGCTTTCCAATATCATAGGGGATCCTCACCATAAGAATGATATAGAATGATGATGATCTTACGAATGAGATTCAGGCTGACACAACCTACTTTTTCAAAAAAACATTCTAAATTGTCAATGTGTATGCTAAAAAGGGTAGGGGATAAGGGACAACCTTACTTGAATCCTATATTAAAATTAGTTTATGTTGACAAGACCCCAGTGTTCCTAAATTTGGTAATAACATTCTCATACAACCTTATTGGAATAGCTCTTAACTCGAAAGGGAATTTTATCTATTCTATCCTATTTCAAAGGTTAGACCTATGCATTGTGTTAAAATATTTTCTAATGTCAACGAAAAAACATAGGAGATTGGTGTTATTATTGCAACACTCCTCTATAATGATCCTAAGTGTAATAAGGTGGTCCATAGTTGAATGATATCTCCTGAATCTGGATTGGCCTTTATCTCTTTTTCCATGACTTTCTAGCCATGCAATGATCTTCTTTTCCAAAATAATTCCATATAACGTGGCTAAAATGGAGCCAATCATAATGGTCATATAGTTAAAGCAATTGATTTTATCCCCACTTTTAGAAATAGGTATAACGAGGCTTTGATTCTAGGGTTTAGTGAAGCTCCACTCACTGCTAAATTGAAGAACTTGTGTATGTGAGGGATGAGGATAGAACCTCCATTTTTTAATATTTCATCTTGGTGGCCTTTGATGTCCCTAGATTTCCATTTTGCAAGTCGTTTAACCCAAAATTCNATGTCTTCTATAGAAAAGACTTCTTCCTTTATAGAAAATTTTGGAATGTTGTCCATGACATTAGGGCATTCATAAAGATTTTTAGGAATTCTAGTCTCTGAAGGGAATTGTATTGTTTTCTTCAATTGTACAAGTTAGAATTTACCTCTATAATTTCTTAGGATCTAGCTTAGATAGGTGCACAATCTTCTCTTGCTTTATATTTATATAGTAGATTTGTTTCCTTTTATTTAAGGCTTTTTATCTATTTATCTTATCAAATTTTAAGGAATCATTAGAAGCATCCCTAGTGGACTTTTTTTTAGAAATTTTAGATTCATTATCATACCAAGGGTTGACCATTATATTTTTATTTTTACATAACACATCGATAATGAACTCATTAATGGAATTAGAGAGGGTTTTCATAAAATTATGATAAAGGTCTTTAATATTGTTCTTTTTCAAGATAAAAATAAATTTATATTTCCAAAAAAAAACATATTTTCGTCCTCACAAGGACTGTTTTGTGTTCATCATACTGATCAATACAGAAAAAAACATACTGCTCATCCTCTTGTTATACAATTTCTCACTTATTATCCTTCATTAACATTCTCATCTTAACTTTATTAATCTATACTCACTGGTTACAATGCCCATACCTTCTCAATACTGAGACATATCAAAAAAATATTTTACATTTCTTTATTAAAAAAGGAGGGATAGAGAAGGAAGGACAACTCCTCGCAGATTTGACCCTCAAAATATTCTTGAGATATAAAAGCACCTTCATCTAGAGCCAAGGATTCGTTAGAGATCTCATGTACCAAAGTATTGAGCTTCTTATAGATGTGAGAGAAGGAATACCACTCGATATATGATATAAAGGATTGGATATGAGCCAACAATGGCTGAAGAATCACCACCTATAGCTACACCAGACCATTTACCTAGTCGATTTCCACTCTAGAATCGCCCAACACTTGAACTTTCCGCAGATTTAACATATTTACCAAAAATAACAGAGCCCACATAGTGGAGATTTCTACTTTCATATTAGTGTCTTTGCCAAAAGCATATCTAACCTTGAAAAGGTGAGATATTGAAATATACAAGACAACCCCGACCCCACATCATGGAGGGTGCCCCTAACTGGCCCCATTGAAATATCCCCATGGAAAACCTTCGATTAAAGGAGGGATTATGGGCTTCCTCTGCTTGGGAATTTTATGTTTATATTTGAATGAATTGGATAACTTTGAAACCAGACTCGACACTACCTCAGGAGGTATGAAATTTTCCTAGAAAATGCACAAATTACGTGACCACCATATGAAATAAAAATAGAATAAGGGAAAATATCCTAGATTCCTGACTACTTGATCACCCTTCCAACTATTGAGCCAATCCACCAGTTCCCCATTAATATCATGAAAGTTAATTTTAAACAATGTTCTAAACCTGCTGGGTATATGAATAATTAACAAACAAATGATGAATCAATTTCGACTCAACCTTGCACAAAGACCATATATTTAGGCATATACAACCTCTTCTAATCCAATTTTCCCACATTAAGAATTTTTTCTCAAGTGCGAGCCATATAAAAACCTTCACTTTAAGAGGCGCGTGCAATCTCCATACAAAAAACCACCACCACTTCCTGCCACCCGAGAAAGTAGCTTCTGCAATGGTAGGGTAACCCAACTTGACTATATAATTTCCTAACTTTTCATTCTTCGACCATCATAATGAATCCTCCTCATCCTCCTACAACCTAATGAAGTTTGAACTCAAAATTCTAGTATATTATGCCCAATCCACCGTCAATTCACCTTCAAGCTCCAAATCATTGGCCGACTACCATTCACTACGCCTAGTTAGATTGAAACCCCTGGCTCTAGCTTCCCATAAAGAGAAAATACCATGATCATGGAGCATGGACACCAGTTCATCAGTAATTTTAAAACCATTATAAAAATTCACCTTAGGGTCCTCAAATATTCTTATGCTCTTGCCATTTCTAATGCACCACACTGTCCAATCCATGACTAAAGGAAAAGCATCGATCATTGCTTTACAAATGATTTAACTATTTTCCCTTGGATTCCTTGTCATTCTAAAGCAATCAATGAAGGAATTTCCTAATAAATACTTGGATAAACTTACTCTACCCCACAACCTCTTATTGTGAATAAACCTCCACAAGCTCTTCGTTGTTAATGCCCTGCAAAACTAGTAAACATTTTTTATTTCCCAACTGCTTAATTCCCTTGGAATTACTAATCGCGACATCTAGTTGACCAATGGGATACCATCAAATTCCTTATAGCTCGATCAAAGGAACTAACAACACACTTTTCTGATCTTAGTTAAAATTCCTTTAGGAATTTTAACTATGGAAGCCTAATATACTAGGATGCTACTAAGAACCAACTGTAGGAGAACTAGCCGACCTCCTCTTGATAACCAACGATGAGCCCAAGGAGGTATTCTTGCTTGGATTTTTTTGACTAGCCACAACTAGTTCTCAAAAGAATACACGTTCAATTTTATCTCAAAACCAAGGTATTTGATCCCATCATTAATGCTTTTCCAAGCATATGGAATAATAACATCCAACTGATCTAGGGAATCTTCCTAGATCTCACTAACATATTGGAATTATCCAAATTGATATGCATTCCTATAGCTGTACAAAATAATTCCAGAATTTATTTAAGAGATTGACATTCCCTCACCGTCTTTTCACCAAAAAGGAGCACATCGTCAATGAAAAGTAGATGTGAGAGAATTTCCAACATTAATATCTTTGTTCCTTTAAGAAGGCCATTCCTCCTTTCATTTTTAATTAACTTGATGATCCCCTCAGCCATAATGAGAAAAAGGAAGGGATACAGTGGGTACTCCTGGTGGAGGTCTCTCGAAGAATGAAATAAAGAAGACGGGGAACCATTTATGAGGACAACAAAGGAGGTTGATTCAATACACCCCATTATCCAATGGATCGTGACTAGATTCATCCCCATTTGGATGAAAGAAAGCCCGATAAAAACCCAACTAACCTTGTCATAATCTTTTAAGAGATCTAACTTCATGACAATGGAGGGAATGTTTTGGGTTTTAATATAATGCAAAGCTTCCTGGGCTAGCGCAACAACAACATGGATTTGGCTCTTAAAGAGAAGGCCAAACTATTCCTTTGAAATATTATCCCTTAAGAATGGCTTGAGTCGATTTGCAATGAT
>ML816919.1:39620-49678 GCA_009831015.1 Picea engelmannii
AGCCCAATTTTTTTCTTGATGTCTAGGCTTCTTGTGCAACATTTAAAAGGTCAAATTTAAGCAAGTTGTAGAACCCAAGGAAAAATTCAACTATAAGGCCATCAAGGATGGGGCTCTTAATTTTTTGAAAGGATGACAAGGTTGAAACAATTCCCCCCTCTGAAATCTTTGTTTGGACTGACTCGTTCATGTCCTCAGAAAAGGACTTCAGTAAACGATATATGGCCTTTAGTATTTTTGATATAGGGAAACCAACCGGTTCCTTAAAGAGAATAGAAAATTTTTCCCCACCTCAGTTATTTCTTCGAAAGAGGAAACCATCCACTTGTTCTGATATTTTATTTCCTAGATAAAGTTTTAATTCTTTCGATAACTAGCAAACTTGTGAAAAAAAATGGTGTTACTGTTGTCCTCCTTTAGCTAGATCACTCTACTCTTAAGGAAACATTTTTCTTCTTTAGAAGCCAATAAATCCCATTTCTTTTTCAATAATTCACAGAGAAAAAATTCATCATCCTCGGAAAGAGAACCCGCCTACCTTTCTACCAACAATGATCCAACCTTTGATTCCACTTCCCGAATGAGGGATTGAGCTTTCAAATTGTAAGCTTTGGCCCAAGACTTGGGGAATTTTTTAATTTTAAAAAGGTTATCTGCAAATTGTTTCATAAAGGAGTGCCCATCATCCTCTACCAGAGGAGACCATGTGGACCCAACCAACCTTTTGTAATCCTCCTCCATGAGCCAGGCTTGGTTAAATTTCAGCGAATGACTTAGATCCTTTTTTTACTATCTTTAACAAAATGGGCATGTGATTATAAATCCCCCCCCAACCACCCACGATTTAAAGGAGCTATGGTTATTAGTCAAATCTTCTGAAATACAAAATCTATCTAGTGTTTTAGTGACTAGATTTCCCCCCTTTCTTCCATTTCTCCATGTTTGAGACAATTTAGGAGGCTCCATATCAGTCAAATGATTTTATTGTAACCAATGAGAAAAAAAACTTTATTTTGGGTATTTGCAAGGATGGGATCCTCAAACCTCCCATAGTGAGAGGGTGAAATTAAGATCCCTCTTAAAATGATATTGGAGGAAGTCAACAAACCAGACCCACTCAACCCTTCCCAAAAATGGCACCTATCTGCATACAACCCATAAACATTGATCATTCGAAATGTGGTATTTAAAAAATGGTCCTCCATATCCACTACAATTCCAGACAAAATATGAGTAGAGGATAGAACTTTGAATCAAGGGCTCCAAGCAGAGACTAAGCCTACATAGAGACCCACATAATCAATAATGCTAAAAGACCAATATTTTAACCAAGCACAAAAGGAATCGAAAGCCTTGACATTGTCACACATAATTTATTGAATCATGATGTAGTCAGGAACATTATCCTGCACTAACCTTTTGAGGGAAATAAATTTAAAGGCGCCCCTACCCCACAAGCATTGAAGGAAAGAACAATCATTTAACACCGTTGGCCTGAGCTTTCCCTGCTCTAAGGGACCGAACAATATGGTTTGTTTTCCACACCATATATTATTCTTAGCTTGAATTTGGGCTAAAAAGAAATGGGATTTTCTTCCCACTTGACCACCTGTAACCTTATCTAATGTCAGACCCCCCCAAACAAATGACCTTAGGAGCTAGTTTAACCTTCGAGTGTAAAAGATAATCAGATTTAAAGTAATTATTGGAACTAAAATTAGAAGCTAAATCTTTAGAAGGGAAAAATGGAACATGGATATTGCCAGCCTTAGGGGGAGGCTCACGGCCAGGGAAGGGAGAGGAGAACAAAAGCTCCCAGATGGGACTATAAGCACCCACTAAAGGAGGATCTTCCACTAGTCCTGGGAGACTAACATAATATTATGAAATGAACTTAGTGACATAGACATTTAGAACAAGAATCAAGCCAATGGGGGGGCCATGAAAACCTCTTGAAAATGAGATAAAATTGAAGCACCATGGATTTTATTCTTACCTGAAATCACATAGAGAGAAGCCTTTGGGGAGAGGACACTTGAAGACTCATGTTGTTTTACCTTGGGGTCACTATTTTCTTCCGCTTGCTTGTCCACCACCTTTTCACATCCACCAACCTCAACCACCACTTTCTGGTTCCAAGATTTTTTAAAAGGAGGAAAATATGATGGGTGACGCCAACATTGCACCTGCAAGTGCCCTACCTCATAACAACTGAACCACCGGAAGGGAACATGGCAGTAATCAATCCTCTAAAACAAAGAGAAACTTCTCCACACAAGTTAAATTTCGTCGAGCAAACCCTCCTTCAGATCCATAGTACCCAAGCCCAACACCTATCTATCTTCGATTCCCATCCTGGTTCACAACTGAGAAACTTGCCAATTTTGTTCCCAATAGATATCAACACTGCTTCTTTCCAGAAATCCAAAGGTAGGTTTGGGAGAATTTCCCAAAATTTTCAAGGCGAGAGAGCGTCATGGCTTGGGTTAAAATTTATGGCTCATTCCTTTAACATTAAATTGGATGGCCCTCATCCCCACACCCAACTGAAAATTTCCATCAGGTCCTCCTTTGAATGAATTTTGAAGCATATCCAACCGTACGCTAGAGTATGAAAATCAGGGTGATACCCCAAAAATCCCATCCAGTTAATGTCAAGCCAAACTTTCAATGAATATGTGGACACGGTTTTCCCACAAAACCGACTGATTTTTTTTCTTCTAGCAGGGACAAAATTTCCCCAATCTCCACGTCTACTCCTACCACCATTTTTCTCCACTCCTTCTTCACCTTCCAACACTTGGGTTTCTTTGTTTCTTGTGGAGGATAGTTCCCCTTCAACTTCTCACATCTGGGCTTAGAATTGACACCATCCCATGATGCACCAGTGTTGGCACAAGGGCAGACCCAGGGTTCAATGCTTCAACAACGCATCAACAAAACCCTAACTACTGGCCCTTTCGGAAACACCTGCGAAGCAGATGAAGTCTCACCTGAGGTAGAGGCAGGGGGGTTGTAGGACTCAAGTGTCTACAACTAGGCTGGGACACAGATCTGTGATTACAACACTTAATAGGACACTTAAACAACAATATGCACTAGTTCTTGAATCTCATTCACATCGTAGATCAAACCCTTAATAGATATCAACGGAGTAACAATAAAGATCAAGTACTTTCCATCACTTAGCACATAGCATTAAATCATATCTAGCATTCGTTTACCATCAATATAGCACTAAGAATCCATACATCCATCCAACATATATAAAGATCAATACACTAATAAATAAACAACATAAACAACATCAACAACATCACACAAAGCACGTCAACACAGGATATACGTGGTTCACCCCAATGTGGGTCTACATCCACCAACTTCTTATTCTTCTTTATTAGTCTTCAAGATTCTTACATTCGTCTACTCCTGTGCACAAAGCCACAGAGCCAAACTTCGCAGAGGACAGGAGATCCGCGCGCAACTCGCCAGATCCTCCTTCCCAAAGTCAGGTCAAGGCACAAAGCCAACTCCTTAATAGCACAGAGCCTTACATACAATGTCTATGCACAAAGCAACTTACAAAACACTTTCACTTAGCTCTGCAAACCCTTAACACATTCTTGCACAAAGCCAACCAAATCTACTTCTTACATCGCTTAGCTACTTATTTATATCAGTACAAAAAGGCATAATCATGGGTAAACCCATGGGCTGACATCCCTTAAACCATTACATAAACCATATAACCCTTTGCTAAGTCCACAAGCCCACAAAATGAGTGAGATCCTGTGATCTTCGCTCCGCCTGGGCGCTCCATCTTTGACGAGCCTGTCAAAGTCCCAAAAGTGGTCAAACATGACCAATGTTTCTTCAAAACTTGGTTAAGGGCCAACAAGCCCCCAAAACTCACCTGTGACGCGTTCCAAGTCACTCAGATCTGAGCAATACTACTTCAAAGGCCTCGAGCTTAGCTTGAGCTTCCTTGACTTGCTGCTTCGCCAGAGCCTCCTGCTCGATGAACTCCTGAATCACTTGCTCAGTAATAGGCCCTTCCAGGCACTGTTCCACTGTCCTAACTAGTTGGTCTAGCTGCGAGCCTTGTCCTTCAACCTCTTTAAAAATCGTGCAGGATTCATCCTCCACCGACTATAGTCTCTGTGTCACTTCCATGACTTTTCTCTAGATAACAGTAATCTGCTGCTAGACTGCACACTGCTCTTGCGATTGCTTCATCTTCTCGACGACAATAAGAAACTTCATTTATGCTTACACGATGGATGCCTTCTGCTTTGCCTCCTGGAGCTGTGCTTCCATTTTCCTCATCTCCAGATCTTCTGCAAGGCACTCATAGGTCTGTGCACTTCGGTCACTCAGTTGCTTATTTCTACTGCGTTCCTAGCAACTTCCTCCCTTTGGTCGCACACTTCTTGCGGAGTACTTGACACTGCTTGGAGCTCTAACTCCATTACTATCTCTTGAAGCTATTGAATGGATTCATCAAGCTTCCCTACTTGAATTTCAGCTGACTCTTCTTCCTCCTATGCCAAGCTCGACACAAAGTGAAATTCTTTAGTCATTGCCTCTTTGATCGCAATCTACTCTGTGAGCATCTGGTCTTTTTCTTCTTGTATCTTCGCATTGTTCTGCTTGAACTTCGCTCGAATTTCATCTTTCTCCTTCTGTGTAGCTCGAAGCTCTAAGACCTTCTCCTTTTCTTGCCTCAAGGATTCTGTAGCCTGCTCCTTTTCTTCTTGGACTCGATGAAGTCGAGCCTCTGTTGCATATGCTAGCCTTCATAATTGGGTGGGCTCATCCCCCAATTCTACAATTTTCGACGTCGAAAGTGTAGTAGGTACTGCGCGGCTTGAATAGATGGTTTGATGTATGTCTCTTAGCTCCTTCTTTATTCCTTCATATATTGTTTCTTTCTTTGCTCCATGTCTCTACAATATATCCTCTGAAGCATCTTCCACGGCTACGATGATGATATCGACATCGTCCATTGTGAGCACATTCTCCGACTGAGGTTTATTGGCTCGGGTATACTTTCTTGTTGAGGGTTTAAGTGGAGAAACCTTCCTTTTCTTTGATTTATCGGCCTCTGTAAGGGAATCCTTCGGCGGTGTAACTTCGCCTTTTTCTTTCTTGTGTCCTTCTTCCCCTCCTTCTTCTTGGTTCACTTCATCTCCTCCTCCTCGTTGAGGTGAATCAGGCCTACTTTCCTCCGATGCGCTGTCCTCCTCATCACTTTCTATGTTTTGGACTTCCTCCCTTTTCTTTTGTCCATCATGTTCAACCCGGGTAACCAAGGGACTTCTGATGATGTCGGGGTCAGAGAGTTCTACATCTTCCATTGGTAAAAATAATTCTGCTGGCCATTCTTTGGTTATCTCGTCCATATCTTCGTTAGTCAGCTTATAATAAGACTGCAAATCCTACTTACTTTCATCCCTACGTGCAATGATGTAGATAAAGTGCTGATTTGCACGGAACTTTGCTAGCAGCTTGTATTGATGCAAAGTGTTGGGTGTTATTCGGGGGAACGCTTCAATAGAACGCTTTAGCTGTAGGTAGTAAGCATGAAAGACAACATTTGACTACCACTGCTTTGCTATATCATTTGTGTACCACAAGGTGGAGAACCTCATGGCCAACGGATCTAATGGCTCAACTTCCAGGAAGGCTGCTCCTTCCGGCATTTTCCAAGCGACAAATGCAATTAAAATCAGTAGCCAACTGAAATGAAACTCGTATCCTTGGTCCTGTGCTTCGCGACAATCCTTCTCCAACTTTTTGATGAGGTAACTCACCCAGTTCATTTGCATTCCTTCTATGCACTTTCCTGCGAGGTCGACTACAAATCCAGTGACTTGCGTCGGATGGTTCTTTCTAACGAGCTTGCCCGCTATAAGCTGACAAGCTAGGCACACTGTGCCAGCCTAGATGGAGGCTACCTTGTAGCCTCGATTTCCCTTCTCTACATCACCATAGTCTTCCTTTATGCACAATGCCATGGAGCGATCTAAATTCTTCCCTGGGTAGAACTGCTGAGGGTCTGGTCCTTACATGCTCAGTCCTGTAATGAGATGGATCAACGTCATATCCACAGTCACGTGCTTGTCAAGCCAAATATACCCTCCATGGTAGAACAACAGGAGGAGTTTAACGCAAGCGTTAACCTCTTGATGTCGGCTGAAGTGGGGGATCTTCATTACATTCAGGATCGTCGACTACATGAGCTCCTTTATCCACGGCTGGGAGACTATTCACGGCTTCTTCCTAGTCGTCTTCATCAAATACTGATGCAGCACGAGCATCGCTTAGTTCTTAAGGTCTCCGAGGTTGAATTCGTTGTTCTTTAGAGATGGAATATGTTCTAATTGGGGTCCAACTGCGTGTATCCCCTCTGGGAGGTACGCAGTGATCAACGTGTACTCAAAATCCCATGGGATGCTGTCGCAGTTAACTGCACTAGCCAAAGCTGGGATGTAGTCCAGCAAGACCGACGAGATCTGCTTCGCATTAGCTAGATCATTGCGGTGTTTGCTTCACTTTTCAGTAGCAGGTCGACTAGACTGACATCTAGTCGAAGGGGATGCTTGCAATCCGCCAATCGACGACGCATGTATTCCCATAAACATGACTCTCTTAGCCATGAGGTCTACAAGAACATCCTCCACAGACTTATCTACTATGATACGTTCGCTCGACATGCACACTCGTAATCAAATAACTCAGGTTGGCGAACAAACAAGCGAGGTAATTAGAGGGATGGCAAGGTCTAGAAAGAACAGTGCGATACAATGGGTTCTCTGTTAGCTCGGATAATCACAGTTTGCAAAAAGTGGTCCTGAAGCAGCGTCTGATGGGTTAAATAAGCAAGTGTCGTAACAGATTCCTCCAACGGACATGAATGCCTCAATCAATACGAATCCGTCTATTATGGCGTGGTCCCAATGGTCTTTCCATCAATAACTGCATTTCTAGTCATTCTGTAGCATCATTCTAATGGTTTGGGTGCCTCCAATGGTCATATAGCTTTGCCATGGCTAAGTTCTATTCTGTGTGG
Organism: Picea engelmannii; assembly: GCA_009831015.1. Lineage (NCBI taxonomy): Eukaryota > Viridiplantae > Streptophyta > Pinopsida > Pinales > Pinaceae > Picea > Picea engelmannii. The sequence continues at coordinate 46,693 of ML816919.1, forward strand.
TTCTGCTATTTCGATGAGGTTCAATTTCTTCAAGCCTGCCTCCTACAAAATATTTTCTGGAATTTCCCGTAGTTTTTCTAACTTGGATTTCTTCTTGAGCTTCCTGGCCTTCTTTCCTGTCATCTGAGTCTCTGGATTTATCTTTCCATTCTTATTCTTATCTTATCCTAGTAAAGTGACTTCGCACTGCTGATGTGATCTTACAGATTCTATAGTGAATGTTCCTTCTTTTTCTATTTCCGGGGTGGATATACTTTTTTCTTGCATGGATAGGTTCTTTAAGTCTTCCCATGTTATTTCAACTTCGAAAACTAATTCTCTTTCCTTCGACTGCTTCGACTAATCCTCTTGTTCTTCTATTAGTCACACTATTTTTCTGGCTATGAAGTCCCTTAGTTCTTGTTTTTTCTTTTCTGTGGCTTCCTCCTCTGCTTTCTTCCTGATCCGATCTTTCTCAATCCAAGTATTTCCTAATAAAAGTGGAAATGGGGCTCTATTCTCAACAAATTTAATGACTTCAAATTCTTCCTCAGTTGATGTTTCATGACCAATCATAGGTATATTAGTAACTCTTCCACATAGGGTTATCATCTTTCCTTTAAACAAGCCTATCCTTCCCAATGAAGGTATCATAACAGGATTTCCCAAAATTTCCCAAGTGCTTTCTGGAATAATATTCACATGTGTTTCTTCATCTAATACACAGTCTATGTCGAAGTCTTCTATTCTTGTGACTATGCGTTGCTGTTCTTTCAGGATCTCTGGTAAACTGATGTCTCTGTGATCATCCATTACTTCTTTTAACTATTTTAACATAGTCTCTGACTCTTTTTCTGTATGATTCTTTAACATATCCTTAGTCTCTTGACTTTCTTTATAGTTTTCTTGTCTCATGTTCATCTTTTCAACTTTAGAAATCATCCTTGGGCAATCCTCAACCTCATGACCAATAGATTTACAACAAAGACAAAGAGGGCCTATACCAGGGCATTCCTTAGCAAGATGTCCCAGCCTTCTGTAATTATAACGCAGTGTCAATCTTCTCTTTCTTTTAAGAGATCCCCAACCTTTCCTGTATTGCGCACTGGGATCACAGTGATCGACCTGTAATCTACAAAAAATATTTCTGGGTTCCTGCATCCACTTATTAGTCCAAAAATTCTTTCTATGCATAGGAATAACATATCTTTCTCTATTTCTATCAAATTTATTTAGATCAATTATTTCTTCTAACTGTGCCCTAGTTTTCAGACTAGGATAAAATCTATCAAACATACCTAGATTCATACTTTCGAAGCAAAAATTTCCACTTATCTTACCTTTACCAGAGCACAAAGCTTTAAGATCTTACCTCTTTTTTTCGGATCCGGTTTCTTTCTTAGCACAGAGCTTCGCAAGTCAAGTAGAATACTGCACACTACAAAAAAAAATCTACGCAAAGATCTTTCTCTTTTCTTCAGTTCCCAACAATCATAGTTTCAGGTACCAACAATCACAGTTTTAGGTCCCGACAACTGAACCATTTGTTGGCAGAGGGGTAGACCCAGAGTTCAATGCACCAACAAAACCCTAACTATCGACCCTTTCGGCAACACCTGTGAAGCAGATGAAGTCTCACTCGAGGTAGAGGCAAGGGGGGGTTGCAGGACTTAAGTGTCTACAACCAGGCTGGGACACATATCTGTGATTACAACACTTAACAGGACACTTAAACAACATTATGAATTAGTTATTGAATATCATTCACATCGCAGATCAAACCCTTAATAGAGATCAATGTAGTAACAATAAAGATCAAGTACTTTCCATCACTTAGCACATAGCATTAAATCAGTTCTAGCATTTATTTACCATCAATATAGCACTAAGCATCCATACATCCATCCAACATATATAAAGATCAATACACTAATAGATAAACAACATAAACAACATCAACAAAATCTCACAAAGAACGTCAACACAGGATATACGTGGTTCACCCCAGTGTGGGGCTACATCCACCAACTTCTTCTTCTTCTTTATTAGTCTTTAAGCTTCTTACATTCGTCCGATCTTGTGCACAAAGCCACAGAGCCAAACTTCGCAGAGGACAAGAGCTCTGTGCGCAGCTCACCAGATCCTCCTTCCCAAAATTAGTTCAAGGCACAGAGCCAACTCCTTAATAGCACAGAGCCTTACATACAAAGTTTATGCACAAAAAAACTTACAAAACACTTGCACTTAGATCTACAAGCCCTTAACACATTCTTGCACAAATCCAACCAAATCTACTTCTTACATCGCTTAGCTACTTATTTATATCATTACAAAAAGGCCTAATCATCATGGGATGACATCCCTTAACCCATTACATAAACCCTAGAACCATTTGCTGGGTCCACAAGCCCGCAAAATGAGTGAGATCCCTCGATCTTTGCTCCACCTGGGTGCTCCATCTTTGACCAGCATGTCGAAGTCCCAAAAGTGGTCAAACATGACTAATGTTTCCTCAAAACTTGGTCAATGGCCAACAACTAGGCACTAATCCGACTGCATGCAAAGGTAAATAATGCTCCTTGGATATAGAACCCACTGGGACCTTGACTGAATGTGACAACACATTTGGATCATATGTCTTGGAATTGCTGATCATGATCCCTCCTCCCTGGATTGAATGCGCCCCAGACCTGGAAAGCACTTCCAAAGGATCTTTGCACCTTGGATGATTTGACTACCCCTGACCTCCCATGTGAGCATTCCCCCTATACTTCTATAGGCATATGAAATCTGTGTCAGGGATAAATATCTCTTCCATATGTTGGGTGCTAGTTTTGACCCTCTTTACCCACTCTAATCAAGCTCATTCACCTTCAATTTTGACCAAAAACTCTTCTTTTTTCCCATTTTCACCAGAATAATGACATAATGGGCATGATTAAGGTAGTAAGTTGTTTTTGAATGAAAAATCATGATTTTGGATTGTAAACATTGTTAAAATTCATTT
>ML816919.1:60258-72224 GCA_009831015.1 Picea engelmannii
AGTCCATAATAAACAATAATAGACACATCCACACAATGTACAATACACCATTATTTTACGTGGAAACCCAATGCGGGAGAAAACCACATAATTCTTTTCTTATATGTATTTAAGAATTACATTAAAGGAAGCACCAACTTCCAATTCTCTGGCTCCAACCAGAAGGAGGATCCAACCCCCTGTGTTCTTCAGCTCCAACCGGAAGGTGGCTACAACCACCCAATTCTATGGCTCCAACCAGAAGGAGGCTCCAACCCCCTAATTCTCAGGCTCCAACCTGAAGGAAGATCCAACTCCCTAGTTCTCCAGCTCCAATTGGAAGGTGGCTCCAACCACATATGCTTTCCCTGTCCTGTCTGTTGGAGAAATTTCTATTTTCGGCACACTAGTTCAGTGGGAGTAACACTAGTTCAATGGGAGTTAACTGACTAGTTCTATTTTAGACTTTCTAATCTTAGACCATCACTATTATGCATGTATTCCTAATTATAGGATGTCATTTCCTATATGAGTGAAGATCACTCACTCGTTGATTAAATCATAATATACATTGATTCTCATTCTTCATTATGTATCTCTCTTCATTTTCTTGATAAGATTTGTTTGTGTATGCTTTAGATAGGTCTCCTGTGCAGGTTTCCATGAAACACTGACATGGTGTCAGAGCTATGTTGCTTGGAGAAAGCTAGACAAGCCAAAGAGTAAGGAAAATTGGAGTTTCAGCGAGATAAATGCGTGGTCATACCTTTCAGTAGTTATTTCTCCAAAAATATTAAGTTTTTGAGGAAACGACTCACACGAGAAGTAAATCGATTGATTCTGCAAGTGGGTTTTCAACTGTTTGGTGAGATTCTTCACCGTTTGCTCAGAAAGTAAGCCGCAAGATTAGCCTACTAAAACTGATATGAATCCATGGCCGTACCTTTCATCGGTGATTGCTCCCAAAATATTACGTTTGTGAGGAAACGATCCAGGCGGAAAGTAAATCGACCCATTTTGGAAGTGGGTTTTCAACCGTTTGGCGAGATTACTCACCGTTTTCTCAAAAAATAAGATGCAAGATCATCTCCTGAAATTGATACGAATTTTCACTTCAAGTGCCCTTTTTGTTGTGATTTCTTAATTTTTCACTTGCAGATTGAGAGTAAATTTTTAGGGGTTCTTAGAAACAGTGGGAGAGATGGATAGGACAACTATTATACAGTCAAACTTGGTGGTAATCCTCACACCATACAATTATTTTGATTGGAAGCCCAAGGTGACATTCCAATTCAAAAGAAAAGGATTGTATAATTTGACGATGGCAACGGAAAAAGAACCTACATCAACGATTGAGAAGATGAGATGGGTGAACCATAAGGATTAGGCCACATGAATACTTCTTGATTTAATCTCCATTGATTTATGGTTTCATGTTGCTGCATGCAAGACTCCAAACGAGATCTGGACCACCCTGGAAGGACTCTTTGGAAAGCCGGATGAGATGAGAGGTCATATGCTTGAGGTAGAGTTGGATACCTTAGACCCTAAAAGTTTTGATAATATACATGATTTCTTTACTAAATTTAAATCTTTGATTTTGAGCTTGGGTGAATGTGGTATTGACAAGTCTACACAAGAGAAACAACTTATTCTAACAATCTTGGCTAAGCTAGGACCAAAATACACTGTATATGTCTCCAATTTCCATTCTGGAAGATGTATTTTTGGAACAAATTGGAAAATGCCTACGTTGGCTCAGTTCATTGAGTCTCTTACACAAGAGCAGACAAAAATCATACATATGGGCCTCATGAAAGATCCCAAAGCACATGCACTCACCATGCATGATGGAAAAGGGTCATCCAAATAGAATGAGAAGGAGGGATATTACAAACCCTTTAATGATTCTTCAGGTTCCAAAGACTCTTCAGATTCCAAGAAGAAGAAGAAGGGAAAGTAGTGCACTTACTTTAATAAACTGAATCATGAAGAATCTACATGCATGAAGAAACATATCGATCTTATGGTATAGGCACTTAAGCAGAACAACCTTGGAAACTTCATTCCAGAGGGAGTCAAGAAGCACAAGGAAGAAGATCCTGCTACTAAGAAAGGTAATCATCATGCTCTGGTTGCAATTAATTCCTCATCTGATTCATGGATTATAGATTCTAGTGCATCCCATCATATGGCAGGGAAAGAGGAAGTTTTCTCTTCTTTGAGTCCATGCTAAAGACCCCCTATTCTCATGGGGGATGATACTTCAGTAGCAGTAGTAGGATATGATCCAAGTGGATATCGGTGTCCACCCACCTTTTCCAACTGACTCAAAACAGTTTTCTGGCAATTTTGGTAATTAACTATTTTTAGCAGGTTTTAACTTCTGGGGCTATTTTGAGGCCCTAAACGATGTTTTTTTGGGAAAACATGTTTTCAATATATAAGTTCCTTTTATATTGCACCTAAAATGAATCTCATCGACGATACCTTTCCAACGGGCTATCATACGCCTAAAACAGAGATCGTATGCAAAAGTTACGACCCCGAGAAGTTGATGTACTAACTTACCCAAGTGGAGCCCACATGAATTTTGGCGCTTCATCTCCTAGGCTTAGGTTTTTGGATGTCTAGGGCTTTTGGCATTCTTGCTTATTGTAAAAAGGCCTTCAGAGCCTCATTGTAATCATCTTCTTGCGAATGTGAGTAGCAGTCACATCTGTTCTCAGAGATAAGCTACCACCATTCTAGCGAGTCTTTCACTCTGTATTTTTACAGTCTCTGTACATTTATTTCATTAATAGAAATCATGTATTACTATATATCTGTGTTTATGGTTGCATCTCTGATACATCTCTGTTATATTATTGGATATCCGCGATATCTCTATGCATTTCTTTATTATATCTCCGCTCTCATTTCGCGTTGAAAATAATCCGGATCAGGAGAAGAGAGAGTGGAACTCCACAATGGCAGTTTTGAGAATGTTTTAAATGTTCCAAATCTTTCTATGAATCTTCTCTCAGTTTATCAAATTGCTCAGAAAGGTAAAAAGGTTGAATTTACATTAGATTCAGTTTCAGTAATTGACATGCATGACAATTCCATCATTGCAATTGGTGAGGTGGATCACAAGTCAAGGTTGTATAAATTCACTACGTTTTCTGATGATGACTCTGTTGACGGGAGAAATCGACCGTCCGTCAACTGAGAGAGTAGAACTGGTCCGGGGTTGTCTAATAACCCAAGCCGTTTGGGATGAACCACCCTGACGGGTTTAGCGGCTCCGTTAGCCGATCTAAGGTCCTAAGAAAACAAAAAGAAAATTAATCTAACTAAAACTAACTATTAAACAAACTAAACTAAAACTAATTATTAAAACAAACAAAACTAATTTAACTATTCTATATATACAATCTACTAACTAATACTATACTAACTCTAACTAATTAACTATCTAATTATTAACTGAAATATAACTTATTCACAAAATGTACAATATCTACAATTTGCAAATTTAAATAAAACCTGAAAAACTCATTTGCATTCTGCCCTAAGACAGCGAGAGATATTTTTTGTTGATTTTATATTTTTATGGACAGAAATAAAACAGAAAACTAAGTAAACTAAATCACTAATATACTAATTCTAAATATAAATCTAACTAAACATATATCTAACTGAAATACTAATAATATACTAACAAATAAATAACAAACTGACCTGGAAACGCTCCAGATTTGTCCTATGTATGATGACTGTTTTAGCAGATCGGAGGGAGGAAACCCGCACCGAATTATCCAAGAGCTACTCGTAAACGATAGATGCAGTGCTCTTCAAGTATGTTTATAGGACAAACAAGAAATAAAAATCACAACAATCATATGATTTATAAATCTCCACAATTAGATAAATCCGTATGTAAAGACTTATACTAAATAATTCAATTGATGAAGAAGAGAAATCTGTCATTCATTAACTGAATCAAGTAATTGCTACGTTTTTAAATATTGAAAGAAATCAGACATGGATCATATTAATTAATTCATATCATTTTGCAAAAGACTATAATAGCTAAAGTAGTCACTAATCAAATGCAAATTGATAAACATAAACTTGAAACAAAAGATTGATATTATGAAAGTGAAAGCTGTAGCAGAACATCAACTTCTGTCTAAGTTTGTATTAGAAATCCATAGCCTGGTTCTCCCACAAGTGAGGATGATCCTTATTACAAAAATAATAAGTATTTATAAGTTTTTCCACAGGGTAAAACCTCCCTGTGGAAGTTATCAAACTGTTTACATAAATCTGGGAAGATATCCCAAGTTTTAACTAAACTAGGAAACTACAATAAAACTAAAACACCCAGATATCTCTTGAACTGTCCAGCATGTCCCATGCAATTCGAATTTACCTGAAACAGGTCAGAAATGGACAAGTTAGAGGGGTATTTTATTAATAAAACAATAAAAATCTAATTCTATAGACTAGCTACAGAATCCTCTGATTCTGTAGCTAGTCTAAATAAGACACAGAATCAACATTAAAATAGATTGACAATCCTTTTAAGAATAAAATTGAATTAACATCCAATAGCTATTTGAAAACGAATCATTAAAATTGAAATGGTTATACCATTCGAAATCAAATAGAATCAAAATCAATCAACCGAATAGAAAGATATGCATACTCTGTTTCGTTTGTTACCTTCAAGTCAGGTGAAGAGAATCATAACCAAATATTTGTGACATCGTTTCATATCCAATTGTAATCGATATAATCAAAACAAATCGTGGGCAATTTTTATGATGCCTTATCAACAGGAGATACGATTGCATCCAGAACAGATCATGTTAAATCGTTATAACTGTAATGTCATAGCAAACGATACATGCCACGAATAGAGCAATTCATACCGGAGCGAAAATCAATCCAAATAAAATCGTAACAGGATCAATTGATTGGCAACATAATTCGCAATTTGTTATTGCAAACTGGGCAAATAAGATCAAAGTCACTCATTTGACAATGAATTATAATCAGATTTGACAAAAATCATGAATATTGATCAATTTCGTTTTTTACAATTCAAACAGAGCATCAATTAAAACACGAATCTAGCTCATAAACAATCTTGCCAACTCAAGATATGGGATAATCCGATCAGAATTGGAGTGAATCGAACATAAAAGGTTTAATCATAGTCATTACAAATCAAAACCATTCCACGATTCGGGTGCATTTGCACAGACTTAACTGAGAGCATTGTTTTCATACGAAACAGAGTCATATTTTCCAAATTAAATTGAACAGGGTGGTATTCCCGATTTGGAAAATTATAGGACACAACATATTAAAAATCGTAACAACCAAATTCGTTGAAATCGTTTGCCAATCACGGTATAAAAACCATAACGAAATCAAATCCAAACGAAAACCATTCAAATCCGATAAGAATCTATTAATAGCTAAACTAGGAATAAGCAAATCGTATATCCAAATCGAAATTTAATTTATTTTTAGCAAAGAGAAATGTATATACAGGATGAACACCGAATGACAGAGCCATTTCAAAATATACACAGAGCTATCTGAAAACAAAATTGAAATCATTATATCAACCTTGATCATTCACACAACTTAGAACAATTTAGAAAATCATACCTGTATGGCTGGATCACGACAATTTGGAGTTGATAACGACTGTGGCCGATTCAACATTTTTGAAAAGGATGGAGCCAGTTGTCTTCTGCTTCTTATCAGTTGCCTGGAGTTGGCCTCTTTCACTGGTCAACACTTCAACTCAACTTTCCAGCGACTGGATTTTCGATTGGAGTATAATAACATCGATGTAATATCGTTCCAACCATAAATCGCATTGGTCACAGGATGACTGTGTGGGCTTCAAAAGAGCAGGCGAGGGTTTGGATCATAACACACACAGGAGCAGAGCTACCCGAGCTAACAGAAGTGAACGAGGATAAGGGATAGGCATAAATGCCATCGTGCGAAGGTGGTGGAGCTTATCTCTACCATGCAAAATAGTTATTGCCAAAGTACAACCGCCGGCTTACATAGTTGTTCAATCCATTATAGCATAGTTCAACAGTCATATCACTTGGCCGACTAATGAAATCAATGTATAAACCAACACGCGCAAATGTTATGCCATAGTTTTAAACACCCGACATATAAATCAAAACCAAAATCAACTATGCGCCAATGTGTCAGCTCATATAATCAATAGTTTAACCAATGTGCCAATGGGTATTCATATAATCAACAAGCCAATAGTTATGAAAACACAAACATAGGTATCATATTAAAAAGATATATATGAAAGATTAAATCATAACACCCATGTATCTTATGAAACCAAAGGTCAAGTAGGTCAAATAAAATACAAATCCAAATGCCAATGCCTTATAAACTCAATAGAACCAAATTACACAATCAATCGAAGCATGAGTATCGATCAAAGGATCTTGCCAGCTATATAATGATAAATAAAAGGTAAGCGCAATAGGCATATTGGCAAGAAGGATAACGACATTTCAAATTATGATTTCAATGAGACTTCGAAAGACAAAGTTTTCACGCATACAGTCGTGAAAATAAAACGAAGGCAAATGTGTAAATGTCGCAAAAAATAAAAGTGTCGTTTATTCAAAAATTGCGACGAAAAATTGATGTTTGCAAAACATTGGTATAGGTAGCTTATAAGACAATGGAAAACGTGAATTGGCTTCCAACAATGGTGACACACTGGTAGAAGCAGTTATCTCTGCCAAAAGAAACAAATTCAGATTAGGACAACAAAGATGATTCCAATTCAAAAATAACAACCAGAAAATCGTATAAACATCATCATTAACCAACTATTCCGACAGTGTTTCAAAAGATGAAAACTGATAATAGTATTAAGATCAGCAAGTCAAGATATTAAAGATAAAATCTTCAATACTGTTGGCATAGCCACTGCTGCCAGCAGGCGTCCATAGCCTCAACAGGGTTGCCATTTAACCCAATCTGACATCTGTATCCTGCCAAGAAGTTCTAGATCAGAACAAAGGACGTTAAAGAGGTTTTCTTATTCATAAATTTTCATATACCCGACATTGCTTCGCTGCCAGCGAGCCTGTTCAGTACCCCGACGAAGTTGTCTTGGCGCCATGCATGCATTTACCTGCTGCCAACAGACCTGTTCAGTATCCCGGCGGGTTTACAAGCACTTCCCACAACTCTTATTATTTTTTTTTGTTTTTTCATAGATATATGTTTGAGCGGGGTGACGTTGAAAATCATTTAACATATTTTTTTAGACCTCATCGGAATTTTTTTAGAACTGTCCTTTATTTAAATCCAGAGATGTTTTATCTACAAAAACAACTTCCTAAGACAGGGAGACATCTTCTGAGTCATTCCTTTATGGAAAAGGGACAGCGTAAAAAGATAATAGATGATCATGACAAGCTTTACTCAGAAATTGAAATCAGTAAACTTCTTTCAAACAACAGACTTTTCCAACACAGATATAAACTTCAACAATATACCATTGATGTTTGTACAATTTTTCAGAAGTTATTTCAGCAAAGGAAATTTCTTTCATCTTTGTCTGAATAGCTCAGTATACAGGTATGTGTATTAGAAAGAAAACACCGACTGACAAATTCAAGGAAAAATAAAAAACTAGAAAGCAAATGAAAAAGCACACAAAAGAAAAAATATGTGCATAATATACAAAGGTTGTTATCAAGCAAAGTATCTCTTCAAGGCTTGGCCATTCACCGGGTAGGTGTCAGGATGCCCTTCAATATTTTGCAATCGAAAAGAACTGGGACCCAACTTTTCAGCAATTAAAAATGGTCCAAGCGACAGATTTTGAAATTTAGTGTGTTCTCCCTTCCCCTCGTGTGGTTTGAACCATTTCAGGACGAGGTCACCCACTTCAAAATTCCTATCAGAAGTAGAGTTAGAATCGAACCAGCTTTTAAACAATTGTTTATGTTGATCTAACTTACGCTTAGCTTGGGTTCTTACCTCTTCTAGCTTCATCAAAGCATTAATTCGGTTTTCTAGAGGGGGACAATCTTCTTCTTGGACTTTCTGTGACAGCTAAAGTGACGGAAGAAGAATGTGAGGTGGCAAGATTGTTTCTCTGCCATAAACAAGAAAAAAGGGGGAGTTACCTATAGCGGCTTTTGGTGTTACCCTATCATCCCACAAAGCGTTTAGCAGTGCATTGTGCCAATTTTTGTGATTTTCAACCACTGCTCTCCTGATGATTTTGATTAAGTTCTTATTTGTCGATTCTGCCAATCCGTTGCCCTGGGGGTAATAGCTAGCAGAATACTTCGGCTTAATTCCTTTTTCCAAAGAGAACTCGCTCATCTCAAGAGAGGAAAAGTAAGAAGCATTATCAAAAACTAAACAATCAGGGATACCGAAGCGAGTGATAATATTCGAATTTAGAAAGGTAATTACCTGACTGGTGTTGACAGTTCTTAGCGCAGCAGCTTCAGACCATTGAGTAAAATAATATATGGCTGTCACAATAAACTTGTGTTGTTGTGAGGACGGAGGGTTTATTGGACCTATGATATCAAGGCCCCACTGCTGAAAAGAAGAATCTACTGTAACGGGCTGCAAAGGAAAGACTGGTTTTTGTAACCGCCCTGATGCTTTCTGACAAATGATACATTTACGACACAAGGCATGGGAATCTCTAAAAAGCGTGGGCCAGTAATAACCGGCTCTTAGAACCTTATGAGCAGTGGTGTCACCACAGAAATGGCCACCAGATTCTCCTGCATGCAAGTCGAGTAAGACTTTCTCTGCTTCGTCCTTTTCGAGACAGCGCATCAGTATGCCGTCAAAACTCTGACGAAACAGGATACCATTAACCAGATGAAAGGAGGCAGACTTTAATCTCAACGCTCTTTTCTTAGAGGGGTCTAGGTGACGAGGGGCTGACCCATGTTCAATACAGAATCTTATATCGTCGTACCAAGGACTAATAGATTTTTGTGTGCAACAGATTAAACTTTGATCGCTTTGCCCTAGGTTTGACGTATCGCTTTCTTCTTGTTGTCCTGCTGCTGAATCAACAACTAACTTGCATAACCCTTGGCCTCTCACTATCTGAGATGGGGTAATTTCTAAGTCATACTCCTGCAAGGAGGTGACCCAGTTGGCTCTCTTTTCTCCTAGTTCCTTCTGCACTAACAGGTTCCTCACGGCTGGGTAGGGGACAATAACTTTCATCCTTGACTTCAAAAGATAGGACCGGAAGTGCTTGACTGCTTTGAACACAACATAAGCTTGTCTATATACCGCTGGATAATTAAGTTCAACGCCTTTGAAAGAGGGGCTCATAAAGGCAATGGGTACTTCATTGTTATCGACATTCTTTTGGGTTAGGATGGCGGCATATGAACGGTCAGAAGCAAAAGTGTAGAGTGTAAAGTCTTGAGAAAAATCTGGGCTCATGAGAGATGGAGCGTCTATTATGGCCTTCTTTATTGCATCAAAAGCTTGGTTTTCTAGGGGTCCCCAGTGATACTGGGTGTCTTTCTTAATCAAATTCTGTAAAGGCCTGACCATTTCGGAGAAACTAGGGACGAATCTTCTCACGAAGTTAATCTGGCCTAAGAAAGACTGCATGGATTTTTTGGATGTAGGAGGGGGAAGTTTCGCGATGACTTGAGTCCTTTCGGGGTCAATAATCATCCCTTCACTAGACACAATGAATCCTAAGAGTTTACCCTGTTCTACTGCAAAGATGGACTTTTTGGGGTTCGGGGAGATGCCGTATTTACGACATCGCAGTAGGACGGCTCGTAAGTGAGCTAGATGATCGTTTTTGTTTTTAGAAAACACAGTCACATCATCTAAGTAAACTACGATGGACTGATTGATTAAGCCTCGAAAATCAATTTCCATTGCTCTCTGAAAGGTAGCACCGACATTAATCAATCCAAAGGGCATTTTGCGATAAGCATAAGTGCACCACGGAGTACGGAAGGTAGTTTTTAGTTGGTCTGGTGGAGACATCAGGACTTGGTTGTATCCCGAGAAACCATCCAGTAAGGATAGCCTCTCGGAACCAGATACCTGTTGAAGGATCTGTTCCATGGGCGGGACAGGATAGTTGTCTTTGTCAGACGCTCTATTAAGGTTTTGGAAGTCGACACAGAGTCAAATTTCCCCATTTTTCTTCCGGACTGGGACGAGGTTAGAAACCCATTGAGTGTGCCTAAAAGGAAAAATTATTTTAGCATTAAGGAGTTTATTTAATTCTTTTTGAACGGTTGGTTCTAGTTTAGGGTACATTTTTCTCAGTTTTTGTTGGAAGGGTAAGGTTTGGGGCTTCATCGGGATGACATGCTGTATGATATTAGGATCGAAAGTTTTGAGGTCATCATACGTCCATGCAAAGACATGTTTAAATTCTTTGAACAATTTAATGAATGCAACTTTTTCTTGTTGAGAACATCCTAGCCCTAGATTAATGCACTGAGGATTTTCATTAGTTCCTAAGTTCACTTTTTCATAAGATTACGAGGAACTATTGGTTTTACAATTGACCGTCTTTTTAAATTTATCTTGAAAATCATAAAACTTCTCTAGTCTAACTACAGATTAAGTGATCGAGTTTACCATATCCGATGAATATTCAGGAGTTCTCGGATCTGGTATTACCGTGAAATCGTGCAAATTGTCATCGTGTGTGTGTTTGTCTATCACTGCGCCTTGAAAGGTTTCTTCCATGTGCAGAAAGTTAATAATCTACTGATCGTCATCAAATACTCTCTAGTTCGTGATGTTGTCGAGAATGGATGGCCGAAACAACATCTCAACTGAGAATGCGTCTGGGGATAAGCCTTCTGCAGGAAGAAGTTTAGAAGCTACATTAGCTAATAAATCTGCTTCAGAGTTATTCAACCTAGGAATGGAATTTATACTGAAAGCAGAAAATTTATTCATTAAATTCCATACCTCGAACTGGTAGCTTTTGAGATGCAAAGACAGACAGTGGATATAGTCTCTTACCTGTCTAACCACTATTTCAGAGTCGCCAAAGATGGTTAAATTTTGAATGTTCATATCCAAAGCTTTTCTGAGACCTTGCAGTAAAGCCTCATATTCTGCAGTATTGTTAGTACATTCAAATTCCAACCTACATGCAATTAATGTTTTGTTACCTGCTGGATTGATAATGACACAGCCTGCTCCAGCTCCTTCTTTGGATTTTGACCCGTTGAAATACAAAGAACAAATTTGATTTTCATCGGGTACATGGGATCGTTGTGTGGAAGCTGCTGGCTGCATATATGCTACAATCTTAGACTTATGTTCTGGATTGGTGATAGGTGAAGCCTCGGCCATGAAATTGCCGAAGAAGGTGTCCATTCCTTGCACTTTAGGTGAATCAGCAGGACGGGTATATGGTTCGTTGGGATCGTTCAAATCTGTGACCGTGAACTTAAGGTATCGCTCACGATTTACTCTGATTTTATTGGGCTTTCCATTTTCTGGAAGCCATAGATGGGACCAATCTGTTGCGAAATAACCATGTAGCTGCTCCGACCAGTCCCTTCTTAAAAACATGCCATACACTTCCAGAATATCCACAACAATTATATCAATAACTTGATGAACCTTGGGGTTAGATGATAATCTAATAAGCACATTCTTTAGTTCGCCTATAACATTGACATTTGTCCGATCAAGTTGTATGATTTTTAAAGTCAAGGGTTCAACTTTAGCGTTAATTTTCTGGCATACAGACCAAGGCATCACATTGGACGATGCTCCTGAGTCTACCATACAATTGTGCATGTTTCTATTAAAGATCTCGAAAGTTAATAGAAATGGAGGTACATTTTTGCGAGTGCTAAGAGTAGTAGCTTGTGGTTTTTTACTCGCAGTTTCTAAAGCTACTTTATCTACATTATTTACATTATTTACATTACTTACAGGAA
>ML816919.1:72274-97302 GCA_009831015.1 Picea engelmannii
AACATTTTTTGTAACAAAAATGGAAACTTCAATAACTCATAAATAGAAATGTTATCCCTTAACTTTTTAAGATCTTCAACAACATCATAATCTAAGTTGGGGTTCACATTACTCTGTTTAGGCTCAGCTGATTTAGATTGCTTTGGAGTCGAAGTTGTAGTGCTTTCGGTAGAAGGTTTGTTTGTTGTCTTACTCCTGGTATTATAAGGATGAACTGTCTCGAAGTTGGCTTGAAAGATGCTATCCAAGAAATGTCCAAAAATGTTTGGAGAAGACTCTTCTTCTTGAACTGTCTCTTGTTCAACTACCTCCTCAGGAATCTCAGGAGGCATCAAGTTATCTTGGGCTTCTAGAATTGTTTGAAGGGCACATTGCAAACTTTCTAGATTAAGGCCTTCGGTGGTTGGATTAGGTCAGTTGGTGGGAAAAGGCTTCCGGAAAGGAGGTTTATAAGGTCCTTTTCTTGAGGAAGCTTCTTCGATCAACCTTTTTAAGTCTATAACTTGAATTGACAGTTTTTGAACAACTTTAGTTAAGTTTTCCAAATCAGAATTTTCAGGTTGTGTTTTATTTTGAGTGGGTCTGGGGAGGATTTCAATCTTCTTTTTGGAAGAAGTACTAGTTTCAGTTTCGTTTCTAGTAGAGTCTTTAAGACTAAGTATGTCCTTTTCAATCTGGCTGGCCTCCTCAAAGGCTTCTAACAACATGGCTTTCTTAGATCGTTTAACCCAAATAACTATACTCTGATGCAAAGCTTTAGTGTAGTATGCTATTATAAGACTCTCAGCAGGCATAGAATCTGTAGGGATTCGGTTTTTAAGTGTCAAGAATCTTTGATTAAAGTCTTTAACTTTTTCTTTTGGGCTCATTCTTAAGCTAGAAAGGTCCATGACTAGGACTTCTGGAGGCTTATCGTCTCCAAACTTTTCCAAAAAGCATGCCTCAAACTTTTCCCAAGACACGATGGTATGGGGTTGTTGGGCAAAGTACCATGTTGATGCATTACCCTCGAAAGTATAAGGGAACAACCTATAGACAACGTCTTCACATTCGACATTGTGGAGTCTTATGGCTAACATAAATTTTTTTATATGATCTTCAACGATCTGTTTTGAGTCAGGATCAAACTTGGGAAGCCGTTTCTCCAGATGTTTTAGTAGAGGGTGCTGAGCTCCAGGTACAACTACGACATCTTGATCAAGCCATAGTCTAGCAGGGTTGTTCTGATTTGCCATTGGGGTAGTGGGTGTGGAAGGCTGAGAAGGGGAATTGCCTTCGTCAGAGAAATCTCCTGCAGAAGAGGAAGGAGATGATGGAGGTGGTGAAGGGGGTATCCCAGATCCTCCTGCAACAAGATTTGGGTTTAGATCTGTAGGATTTACAATGAGGTTAGTGTCACCTAATTGTTCTCTGATATCAGATAAATCCAAAGGTTGACCCCACAGACGGTTTGGTTGCCTCAAACGGGCTAAGGCACTATGTGTTTTTATAAGAGATTGGTGGACAATCTTTTGTATGCCACCACCTGTAGGATTAGGGGTTGCTAGCTCAACTGTGATCTGTGGATCGTCGGTTGAAGTAATTTCTGTTTGAGAGGGAATATTATCGTTTGAATGGCTTCTAGTCACTATAGGTGAGTGATTAGGGGGTGGAGGAGTCTTGCGACCACCTCGTGCCATTAATTAAGTTCAGGCCCTCCTTCTAGCGCCATTTGTTGATGGGTGAAATTGACCGTCCGTCAACTGAGAGAGTGGAACCGGTCCGGGGTTGTCTAATAACCCAAGTCGTTTGGGATGAACCACCCTGATGGGTTTAGCGGCTCCGTTAGCCGATCTAAGGTCCTAAAAAAACAAAAAGAAAACTAATCTAACTAAAACTAACTATTAAACAAACTAAACTAAAACTAATTATTAAAACAAACTAAACTAATCTAACTATTCTGTATATACAATCTACTAACTAATACTATACTAACTCTAACTAATTAACTATCTAATTATTAACTAAAATATAACTTATTCACAAAATGTACAATATCTACAATTTGCAGATTTAAATAAAACCTGAAAAACTCATTTGCATTCTGCCCTAAGACAGCGAGAGATATTTTTTGTTGATTTTATAATTTTATGGACATAAATAAAACATAAAACTAAGTAAACTAAATCACTAATATACTAATTCTAAATATAAATCTAACTAAACATATATCTAACTGAAATACTAATAATATACTAACAAATAAATAACAAACTGACCTAGAAACGCTCCAGATTTGTCCTATGTATGATGACTGTTTTAGCAGATCGGAGGGAGGAAACCCGCACCGAATTATCCAGGAGCTGCTCGTAAATGATAGCTGCATTTCTCTTCAAGTATGTTTATAGGACAAACAAGACATAAAAATCACAACAATCACATGATTTATAAATCTCCACAATTAGATAAATCCGTATGTACAGACTTATACTAAATAATTCAATTGATGAAGAAGAGAAATCTGTCATTCATTAACTGAATCAAGTAATTGCTACGTTTTTAAATATTGAAAGAAATCAGACATGGATCATATTAATTAATTCATATCATTTTGCAAAAGACTATGATAGCTAAAGTAGTCACTAATCAAATGCAAATTGATAAACATAAACTTGAAACAAAAGATTGATATTATGAAAACGAAAGCTGTAGCAGAACATCAACTTCTGTCTCAGTTTGTATTACAAATCCATAGCCTGGTTCTCCCACAAGTGAGGATGATCCTTATTACAAAAATAATACGTATTTATAAGTTTTTCCACAGGGTAAAACCTCCCCGTGGAAGTTATCAAACTGTTTACATAAATCTGGGAAGATATCCCAAGTTTTAACTAAACTAGGAAACTACAATAAAACTAAAACACCCAAATATCTCTTGAACTGTCCAACATGTCCCATGCAATTCGAATTTACCTGAAACAGGTCAGAAATGGACAAGTTAGAGGGATATTTTATTAATAAAACAATAAAAATCTAATTCTATAGACTAGCTACAGAATCCTCTGATTCTGTAGCTAGTCTAAATAAGACACAGAATCAACATTAAAATAGGTTGACAATCCTTTTAAGAATCAAATTGAATTAACATCCAATAGCTATTTGAAAACGAATCATTAAAATTGAAATGATTATACCATTCGAAATCAAATAGAATCAAAATCAATCAACAAAATACAGAGATATGCATACTCTGTTTCGTTTGTTACCTTGAAGTCGGGTGAACATAATCATAACAAAATATTTGTGACATCGTTTCATATCCAATTGTAATCGATATAATCAAAACAAATCGTGGGCAATTTTTATGATGCCTTATCAACAGGAGATATGATTGCATCGAGAACAAATCATGTTAAATCGTTATAACTGTAATGTCATAGCAAACGATACATGCCACGAATAGAGCAATTCAAACTGACGCGAAAATCAATCCAAATAAAATCGCAACAGGATCAATTGATTGGCAACAGAATTCGCAATTTGTTATTGAAAATTGGGCAAATAAGATCAAAATCGTTCATTTGACAATGAATTATAATCGGATTTGACAAAAATCACAAATATTGATCAATTTCGTTTTATACAATTCAAACAGAGCAGCAATTAAAACACGAATCCAGCTCATAAACAATCTTGCCAACTCAAGATATGGGATAATCCGATCAGAATTGGAGTGAATCGAACAGAAAAGGTTTAATCATAGTCATTACAAATCAAAACCATTCCACGATTCGGGCGCATTTGCACAGACTTAACTGCGAGCATTGTTTTCATACGAAACAGAGTCATATTTTCCAAATTAAATTGAACAGGGTGGTATTCCCGATTTGGAAAATTATAGGACACAGCATATTAAAAAATCATAACAACCAAATTTGTTGAAATCGTTTTCCAATCACAGTATAAAAACCATAACGAAATCAAATCCAAACAAAAACCATCCAAATCTGATAAGAATCTATCAATAGCTAAACTAGGAATAAGCAAATCATATATCCAAATCGAAATTTAATTTATTTTTAGCAGAGCGAAATGTATATACAGGATGAACACCGAATGACAGAGCCATTTCGAAATATACATAGAGCTATCCGAAAACAAAATTGAAATCATTATATCAACCTTGATCATTCACACAACTTAGAACAATTTAGAAAATCATACCTGTATGGCTGGATCACGACAATTTGGAGTTGATAACGGCTGTGGCCGATTCAACATTTTTGAAAAGGATGGAGCTAGTTGTCTTCTGCTTCTTATCAGTTGCCTGGAGTTGGTCTCTTTCGCTGGTCAACACTGCAACTCAACTTTCCAGCGACTGGATTTTCGATTGGCGTATAGGAACATCGATGTAATATCGTTCCAACCATAAATCGCATTGGTCACAGGATGACTGTGTGGGCTTCAAAAGAGTAGGTGAGGGTTTGGATCATAACACACACGGGAGCAGAGCTACCCGAGTTAACAGAAGTGAACGAGGATAAGGGATAGGCATAAATTCCATCGTGCGAAGGTGGTGGAGCTTATCTCTGCCATGCAAAATAGTTATTGCCAAAGTACAACCGCCGGCTTACATAGCTGTTCAATCCATTATAGCATAGTTTAACAGTCATATCACTTGGCCGACTAATGAAATCAATGTACAAACCAACGCGCGCAAACGTTATGCCATAGTTTTAAACACCCGACATATAAATCAAAACCAAAATCAACTATGCGCCAATGTGTCAGCTCATATAATCAATAGTTTAACCAATGTGCCAATGGGTATTCATATAATCAACAAGCCAATAGTTATGAAAACACAAACAAAGGTATCATATTAAAAAGATATATATGAAAGATTAAATCATAACATCCATGTATCTTATGAAACCAAACATCAAGTAGGTCAAATAAAATACAAATCCAAATGCCAATGCCTTATAAACTCAATAGAACCAAATTACACAATCAATCGAAGCATGAGTACCGATCAAAGGATCTTGCCAGCGATATAATGATAAATAATAGGTAAGCGCAATAGGCATATTGGCAAGAAGGATAACGACAATTCAGATTATGATTTCAATGAGACTTCGAAAGACAAAGTTTTCACGCATACAGTCGTGAAAACAAAACGAAGGCAAATGTGTAAATGTCGCAAAAAATAAAAGTGTCGTTTATTCAAAAATTGCGACGAAAAATTGATGTTTGCAAAACATTGGTATAGGCAGCTTATAAGACAATGGAAAAAGTGAATTGGCTGCCAATAGACTCCTCTATTCAACTTACACATAAGGAGAGTACTTTGCATGCACCTCCAGTGAAACATGCATATATTCTTGTTCTTCCATCAGTTTCAGACATCAAAGATGATTCCATACACTTAGATTATGTACATGAAAATAAGCAGGTAGTACAGCCAGATAAGAAGCTAGTGTCGAAGCTTCAGCACATGCCCAAGAAGGCACAAACCACACTTCAGGTAGCAAGCAACCTTGCAGGGAATCCATTGGATTTGAGGATGACTCGATCTCAACATGAGGAGCCTTCTCCTGTACTTTCAGCTTCAGAACCTGCAATGCCCATGCATTGCTATATGGTTCAATATACTTATCCACAAAACTACAATAGGGTTGTGGGAAATCCATTATGGAAAGAAACCATGCAGAAGGATTATGACTCACTCCTACAGAACGAGACTTGGAATCTGGTTTCACTTCCACCAGAAAGGAATATTTCCAGGTGCATATAGGTGCATAGGATCAAGAGGTACAAGGCCCGACAGGTTGCCAAATGACTTCATCAGATCCATAAATATTTCTACAACTTCACGAAGACTTTCAGTGAGCATAAGTTTCAGACTTTGTGGGATCGTCTTGTAGTGAAGAACACAGTTGCCTAGCAACTGTCATTTTCTTCTTTTGATACATTATCTTTTGAGAGGGAGTTTTTCTCCCACATGGTTTTCCCTCTTTCCTCACTTTTATTCAGTGTTCATTAGTTGCATTGTACATGAGTACCTAAAATGGCCTAGTAGCCGAGACTCATTTTTTACTCCATAGTGATGTTCAGGGGGGGCATTGGGGAAATTTCTATTTTCGACACACTAGTTCAGTGGGAGTTAACTGACTAGTTCTATTTTAGACTTTCTATTTTTACCATCACTATTATGAATGCATGCATTCCTAAGGAAAGATAACTGCTTGATTGCTTTTCTTAGGAATGCATGCATGCATAATAGTGATGGTAAAAATAGAAATTCTAAAATAGAACTAGTCAGTTAACTCCCACTGAACTAGTGTGTCGAAAATAGAAATTTCTCCAACACCCCCTTGAACATCACTATGGAGTAAAAAATGAGTCCCGACTACTAGGCCATTTTAGGTCCATTGGATTCGAGGAGGACTCGATCTCAACATGAGGAGTCTTCTCATGTATTTCCATCTTCAGAACCTGCGATGCCCATGCATTGCTATATGGTTCAATCTACTGATCTGTAGACCTACAATAAGGCTATGGGAAATCCATTATGGCAAGCAACCATGCAGGAGGAGCATGACTCTCTCCTAGAGAATCAGACTTGGAATCTAGTTCCACTTCCACCAGAAAGGAATATTTTTAGGTGCATATGGGTCCACAGGATCAAGAGGCACAAGGCCCGACATGTTGCCAAAGGACTTCATCAAATCCATAAATATTTCTACTTCTTCACGAAGACTTTTAATGAGCCGAAGTATCAGACTTTGTGGGATCATCTGGCAATGAAGAACACAATTTCCTAGCAGCTGCCATTTTCTTCTTTTGATACATTATCTTTTTAGGGGGGGTTTCGTTCCCACGTTGTTTTCCCTCTTTCCTCATTTTTATTCGGTGTTCATTAGTTGCATTGAACATGAGTACCTAAAATGTCCTAGTTGTCGAGACTCATTTTTTACTCCATAGTGATGTTTAGAGGGGGTGTTGGAGAAATTTCTATTTTCAACACACTAGTTCAGTGGGAGTTAACCGACTAGTTCTATTTTAGAATTTCTAATCTTAGACCATCACTATTATGCATGTATTCCTAATTATAGGATGTCATTGCCTATATGAGTGAAGATCACTCACTCATTGATTAGATCATAATATACATTGATTCTCATTCTTCATTATGTATCTCTCTTCCTTTTTCTGATAAGCTTTATTTGTGTATTCCTTAGCTAGGGCTCCTGTGTAGGTTTCCATGAAACACTGACATTGTCACCCTGAAATATATGTAGACAACCTGTCACTTTCATTGAATCAACCACTGTCATTGTCAACCTATACCAACAACCTATAACCAACAACCTGCAATAATACCTGTACCAACAACTTGTAACCAACAACCTATCATAATAATCTCATCAACCAATCATGTACATCAACAACTAGCACAACCTGTACCATTACAAGTGCATCAACCATACACATCAAAACACCTCACGACCATCACCAATACCAAGATATATATGCCACATCAACCATAAAACATCTACCAAGATCACTACAATATGTCCAACAATATTACCAACAAGTGCCTCTAACAATGTACCAAGCATGTACAAATCATGTATCAATAACAAGTCAAACTATGCCTCATCAAGATGTACCAACATCACCATACCATACACCTCATGTATATTCCAACTCATCAACTAAGTGTCTCATCCATGAAATCAACATATACCGAAACACACATCAAGACAACCAACAAGAGTCCTCTAACAATACATCACAAATCCATCATCCAAATACCATAAACCCTTACATAAAACCATGTGCCAAACCTCACTATTATGTAGCCTCAAGCATGTACGATGTCATGAAAAAATGTAACCATAAAAAAATGAATACAAACATGCCTATAACTCTATAACATACGTAATGTATGTGATCACAGACCCGTAAACCTTCCTTAAACTTCAACAACAAGAGACTTGCATTTTCATGAAACTTTACTTTAGTCTCACATGACTAATTTTGGATTAGTCAACAACCCTAACTTGCAACAAACATAAATCTGTACTTGTAATTCATAAAGGTCTGAAAATGATATATAATATTCATCAATGTATTCTCTGCAAATCCACCAGGTTTCTCTACTTGGAACCTCCCAGAAAAGGAGTTATAGAAAAAATGACATACCTTGCTGAATTCTAACTTATTCTAGAGAGCTAACTTGTATAGCATTCCACGTGCGGAATATTTGATGCATGCATTTGAAAATTCTACACAACATACTGCATATTGTACTCTATATAATTAATTTTGTCTCACTAAATTTGGATATAATATGAATACATTATGACATTTTTACCCGGAACACCTGTTTTAGACTAGTTTTAGGACTAGCCACAAACCCTATCTTCCACAGAGTGTAACTACCAAAATACAACAACCCACAATCTTGTTTTTTTTATCAAATTTACTTGGATATTTCATCTCAATGGCCTCTATATTTCACTATCTTAATCATTCTAGAAAACAAGTTATTGCGAAAATGGTGAGATGACCTGTAAATAACATACCTTAGAAAGCATCATCAAAAGACTTTATCCTCCCTTTAATTTTCGTTCTTCTTACTTCACCTTCCCTCTGAAATTCACCTTATATCTCCTTAGGTTACCTAAGTCACTTATAGATATTCAATATTCTCAATTAGGTGCTAATAGGAGACCCTTGCTCTCTTATTTATACTCTCCAAGTAGCTTCCTCAAGGGGTTACCTTCTAACTAACTTTACCCAACTTCCTTCTTGTAGGGCTAACCCACTTCTAACCACTTGTCTAGTTACAACCACTTTATCCACAAATAGTAATCTCTCCAAAACTAGTTGCAACTAACTTTATTGTTTAATTAATTTCTTTTGCAACCACTTTGACTTATCCATAAATAGTAAACTCACCACTTCTTGTTGCAACCACTTTATTATTTAAATAATTTTTCTTTGCAACCACTTTGACTACTTTATTATTTAAATAATTTCTCTTTACTCACAAATTTTTGTTGCAATTAACTATTCTATAATTAATCAATTCATAAATTCTTTTAACTTAACTAACTTCTTGTTGCAGCCACTTTATTATTTAATTTATTTCTTGGTCAACCACTTTGACTATTTAATCTTCTCATCACAACTACTTTACCATATAATTACCAAACTCACAACTTATTGTTGCAACTAATTTATTTTTAATTATTTTCTTAATGCAACAACTATACCCATGATTAACTCTTAGTTACTATCAATTTTACTAGTACACTTCTTCTAGGAGCTTCTAGAATAATTGACTTCTTTAACATTCTAGAGGCTTCTAGATAACTCATGAGGGTTCTCCAACTTCACATGGCCATAACTCTCTAACCGCGAGGAGTTATGTGACGTTCCACATATCACCGGAAATTGCATGACATGTAATATCTATCTAGAATAGTCTTGTTTTCAAATACATTGATCTCTATTCCTTTATATCTCAAACAAAATTGAGTCCCTTACCCATACTTTTGTGCTACCAGACTTCACTAACAAACTTCTCCAAGGGTTGACATTAATCTCTAAGGGTTGACATCAATCTACAATATCACTCTCCAAGGGTTGACATCAATGAAAACCAAGAATCCAAACCAACTGTCCATCAACCTAAGACAACTTTTTGACAATATCCCCCTTTGGCATTGATGACAACACTTAGTCATGATAACATTCATGCTCATACTCCTAATCAATGTTTCTATCTCTCCCCCTTTGACATCAATGGAAAAGGGTATCTCCCTTTGGGTTTTCTCCCTCTGTTGATCTTTCTCTATGTTTCTAAGCCTCTGATTACTCTCTCTCCCTTCATCTGAATAGTATCTTACCCTTTGACAAAAGGTATCACTCTAATGCAAAACTGAAGTCATATCACTCATGCTTCCCCTATGGCCATCACTCCCCCTGGAATCATGCCTCTGTGATCTCTCCATACATCTAACTCTCTCTCCATGCATCTGAAGAATCTCTCCCCCTTTGACATTTCTACAAGATGTCATGTAGATGACATGTAGGGCTTCCTATACCTACTTCCTTTTGGAGTTTTTGTCCACTGGTGCTTCCTTGTGTAATCAATTGACATATATGAAAAACATTCAAATATTCTTGTGTCATTATCATTGATTATGATAATGTTCCTTTATATTTGAACCACTCTGTGAATCAATCTATGAATCCATGCTCTCCATCCACTATCATATATCTTTCCAAACCTACTAAGTGTTCTTATGAATCGATCTGTTTCCATACTATCCAAGTCTCTGCTACTCAACTGTCCACAATGCTGACCCATCTGTCACTGTACTATCTTGAAGTCTTCACTACTGCAATTGATCATCAAATGTCAACTGTGTCCACTGTTCTTCTCTATATGTAGAAAAAACTCTACATATCTGGAACAACCTATGCTGAATATATCTCTATTTGAATACAATCTTAAACTTCTTCTAACTGACTGCTCTAAGTCTATCTACTCAAGCTCCGTAAGCTGCTCGAAGGATGGTTCTCTGATCTGTCTCAACTACCACATAGACTCCCCCTATCTAATATTCATATTACTTGGGAGTCTCCAATCTAGATGGCTCAGAACAATTCCTGCTCTAATGCAGAGTCATCATCATCTTTGTTTGTAGATTCATCATCTCTCTGACCTCAAACTAATATATATCCTGAAAGTGAAATCTCTAAAACTGGTTCATCACTCACCTGCTCTGTGGGTTTTGACAATACAATCTTTGAGACCTTCTCTTTCTTTACTTTCTCTTCTTGTCTTTCTTGTACTACTACAAATCCTGTGATCTCTGGGACCTAGTATTTATTCACTTGTTCTTCTTGTTTTTCATTTATTCTCCAAATCTTCTTGTATCAGACATCTTTCTTTTTGCTTGTATAATTTTCTTGACCTCATACCATTGTCAATCTTGCAATCTCTGGGACTTGTTCTTCATTCCTCTTCTCTTCTTGTCTTCCTTTTCTTTTCCATACTTTCTTATATTTGATATCAGTGTTCTCTTTCATTGAAGTATCGATCATGCTTCCACAATCATGAGCTATGTGTCCATAGTTGTGGAATTTGTAACATTCAATGTTATGTGGGGCCACATTAAGTATTTATTGCTTGAACATTTCTTCCATGAGCCCTGCAATCTGCAACTTTATGTCCAAAGTTGGTACAATAAAAACCTTGACCATAAAATAAATTTACATACCTGGGAGTGAATTATCTTCTTTGTGTTGTAGTCCTTTTGAATTTCTACCTTCACTGATCATGATCATGATTGAAGCTTCTTTGTGGCTTGAATGTGGAGGGTCTTCTTCTGTATTCTTCTTCTTGATTCTTCTTGATTCTGGAATATTCTTCTTCAGTGGATTGCATTCTTCCTTCTTCATTAAACCTTTGATTACTTCTGCATAAGTCTTTGGCTTCTCTTCATTCTTTCTTTCTGGTACTTCAATTGATGATGTGGATGCTTCTGTCTCTTCAACTTTATTGCTGAGCTTGACAACTTTGACTCTTAGTGTGACAACTTATTCTTCAAGATTCTCGACCTCTTCTTTTGTCTTCATCATACGAGACTTCATGACTTCTTCTGTTCTCTTTGCTTCTTCAAGTTGGATATTCAATGTAATCATTTCTTCTTCGAGTCTTGTCTCTTCTTGACCAAAATCTACCTCAAGCTGGTTTAAATCATTAGTTATTTCCTTGATATGATCTACCAATATCTTCTCTCTCTTTTCTGCTTCTTCCTTCTGTGCTGCTATGTTGGCGTCCAAACACTGCTTCTGACCTTCAAGTTTTTCTTTAATCTTTCTGGCTTCTTTTAGCTCAGCTCTTAAGTTCTCAATGACCTGCTAGACTTCTTCAAATATTTGAATACTTTCATTTTCCTTCTTCAATTCTTCCTTGAGTGACATATTTTCTTCTCTTTCTTTCTTTAGTTCTTGTAAAGCACTGATCAATTCTGCTTCATGATTCTTTTCCTTTTCAAACTTAGAATTGTCTTCTATTTAATTGGGCCTTTCTATATTATCACTTTCAATTTTCAAATAAGGGCATTCATCTTCAATATGCCCACTTTTTTCATAATTAAAACAAAAGAACTCACCTCTGTTGATTTCGTACACTTCAGACTCTTCTTCTTCTGAATCTGTCTGACACAATGAGAATATTTTTTCTTGTTCTGTACCTACATCTTCTTTGGGATTCTCTAACTCTGTGATGGGTGAGGAATAGGTATTATGTATCTTATCCCAAATTTCTTTAGCTGATGAACACTTTTCAACAGTTTCTCTTACTAGATCAAGTAATCCTTCCCAGATGAAATCCATTGCTATTTTGTTGTTCTTCTTTAATTATTTCTTGGCTGCAGTCCTTGGTTTGTTTGTAACATTGTATCCTGTAACAACTGATTTCCAAATATCAAATCCATGTTCCTTTATAAATGTTTTTGTTCTTAAGCTCCATATCTCATACTTTAGACCATTTTGACCATTCAACATTGGTACTCCATTCTTAATAGATTCGATGATCTCCTTCAAGTGGTTAAACTGTCTGCTGAAGGAACCCACTCTGATACCAATTGTTGGATTACTGAGGGGGGGGGGGGTGAATCAATAATGATCAATTTATACACTTTTAACCATAGTTTATACTCCTTTAACTTATTCAACAATGCTCATTAGTTCATCATTAATATTTTATGGCCTCATATAACATTAACATCCATGAGTGAATATTAAACAATAATAGACACATCCACACAATGCACAGTACACAAGTGTTTTACGTGGAAACCTAATGTGGGAGAAAACCACATAATAATTTTCTTATATGTCTTTAAGAATTACATTCAAGGAAGCATCAACTTCCAATTCTCTTGCTCCAACCCCCTATGTTCTCCAGATCCAACTGGAAGGTGGCTACAACCATCCAATTCTCTGGCTCCAACCAGAAGGAGGCTTCAACCCCCTAATTCTCAGGCTCCAACCTGAAGGAAGCTTCAACTCCCTAGTTCTCCAGCTCCAACTGGAATGTGGCTCCAACCACCTATCCTTTCCCCATCCTTCTGCCCTAAAATATAAGTGCCAAATGTAGACAACTTGTCACTGCCACTGAATCAACCAATGTCATTGTCACTCTGTCACTGTCAACCTGTACCAATAACCTGTAACAACCTGTACCAACAACCTGTAACCAAAAACCTGTAGTAATACATGTACAACCAAATTGTAACCAACAACCTATGATAATAACCTATCACACTAATTGTTAGAATATTATGGATGTGCTCATTTTACCATAGACAATATCACTATTGTCACCCAACCATAGGCCGAAGCCACCCTTCGATCACCTTAACCTTGACAGAGAATCACTCTGGAAGTAAACCCTAGGCTATATATCTAAACAAAGGGTAGCGCACCTTTCTCCAAGGATAGCGCACCAAACAAGAGCTGATCAGATAGTCCAAACCATAACCAAGAGATAGTCCAAGCCAAAACGTAATCTGCTATCTACAACATCTGCAACGGTAGCTTCTCCTCCAAACTTGCACACAAACTGGCTAACTACAGTGCGCACAAGTGAGCTCTACAGTTCTGAGAATGCTTGCCAAAATGAAGACTGGCCTCCTGTATTTATACTAATTCTGGCTAACTGCCTGGGCTGACTTCTCATTCTAGATGCCTATTTACTTAGTATATAATATTTCTTCTAGCTGATTTCTTCTCTTGGAGGCTAATAACCTGATACAAATTATCCTCTTGAGCCGACTTGTCTTCTAGGGTTATTACCCAACTCATTAGGGTTTCTTCTTTCTTCCCGGAATATTCTGTTCTCGTTAGGTTTACATGTGGAGGTAAATACCTCCCACAACTACCATAATATCAACACTCCCTCCCAGCTAGAGAGGTATTACAGGTAATGGTCTTGAGCACAAACATACCATTCACCTGGTAGCATCAACATAGTTGTATAGACTATGTCATGGCTAGATCACGAGTACCATCATCACCATCAGTGTCATCAGTTGCATCATCTCTCAAAACCATACTCCATCCAAGTAATTAGACATGATGTTGGATAAGTCACTCACTCCACAGAGTGACAAAAGAGCCATTCTTCTAATCCAAACATATGTCCTAGAAGAATAAATGTCCTGAACCATTTTCCGTATAAGAAATCTTTGTCCATTGATCATCCATCTAGCTGATAATCATTTCCAACACTATTGATAGTCTTTAAGGAAATCAGAACAATATCATTCAATAGAACACAATTGTTTCTATCCATATTAATACACAACTACAATCCAATGGTACACTACCACACCAAGTAGCACACAGGTACTTGATCAGTGAGGTATAGTCACAAATAGTGGAACGCATCCACCACAGTAGTATACACCTACTGTCTAGAGACATACAGTCTTCATAACAATCATCTGATATCAATCTGCATAGAAACAATGTTATGATATAAACTGAATCATCTGGGCCATTCTTCCACTCACATCTGTGAGATCTGGAAGAGCATATTCCCTTAGAAGGTCAAACATCAATGATGAGCTATCTGGAATATTCTTCTCAAGCAAGGAAGAATAATTGTCCTGATTTCTGAGCCTGGACCATTCCCCACCCTAGGCCATTCCTTCAACACTAAACAAAGTGTAACCTGGAGAGAATGAGTCTGGCCTAAGGAATGTCTGTCTCGATTGCTGAACGTGGACCATTCACCTATCAAGGCCATTCCTCCGACACTAAACAAAGTGAAACTTGGAGAGAATGAATCTGCCCTTGGGAATGATTGTCCGGACCATTCCCTAAGGAAATGACTGTCCTACACCAACCTCCAAAACATACCATTATTTGAAACTGCTCACAGTTGTGAGCTTCGAAAGAATGACTGTCCAGTGAGGCGGACCAGTCTTTTTGATTAATCATCAAGAAGAGAGACTGTCCTAGACCATTCCCCATGTTAACCACAATGGGAAATCGCTGTCTATGGTACATCAACAATCCATCGAACCATTTCATTAAAAAAATGACTATTCGATATGGACCATTTTCTGAACTGGAAAATGCCTGTCCGTCAGAAATCTCAAACCACTTTCCAAACTGGAAAGTAACTGCTCATCCTGGACCATTTTTCGAACTCAAAAATGACTGTCCATAATTCAATAACACATCAGTGCTCCCTCCCAACCTAGGACTCATCTCTTCCTTTTTCAATAGGGAAGTCGTCTACACGAGCTCCAACTTGTGTACGCAAACTCTTTCATCTTGGACATAGGCTTTACCAAAATGTCTGCTTATCTGTGGATATATATATATATATATATATATATATATTGGAGAACCACTTCTCTTTTCTGGACTTCATCATGGAGAATGTAATGCTTGATCTCAAAGTAATTTGGTCTTTCTGGAACACTGGTTTTCTCTGAATGCTTCATATAGCTCTGATCAATATAGTGTGTCATTATTGGATTCATCTTTTGTTCCCCATAAGCTCATAACATTGTGGAAAGGCTCAAAATGGAACATATCCATGTGGCACTTCTTCTGTCAACATGAGATATTTGTCATGGATTGGCAATCCATCATCCTGATCTTTTGAGTAATCATTTTGATACAATATCTCTGTTATAGAAAGTCTTCACCACGCTTCTGTTGTGCATTGGAGGTTCTCCACCAAGTTGTCTTCTTCCATCTGCATACAAGGGTCTCTTTCTGGTATACCTCAAAGCATTGAGGTTGCTCTACATACACTCTTTGTTCAATTATTTTGGAGAACAGTCTTCGCATTCATCTGGTGTCAATTCCAACCTATGGATATTGTGGACAATATAAATTTATAATGGTTCATGTAGAGATATATCTGGTTTACTGGAACAAGCAATCATCATAGTCTTCTCCCTCCATCTAGGATAACCTCTAGTTCTGGATCTCGCAATGCTTACATTCATAAGTCTTTCATACACTGTTCTTCATCACAACTTTCAATACCTCTGCTTGATTTCTTTTAGTGAGTTCATATCAAGATGGTAATATTGTGATTCTTGATACAATGACTGGTTGTTCTGGCTTTTCTTTCTTTCTTGGAATCTTCATGTTCTTCCTCATGTTTCTCTTTAGATCTTGGGTCCATGGAGTTTTCTATAGATTCCATGCTCTGAAGATTCCAGCTTCTTCCTTTCATAGTAGGATCATGGATGTGGATGGATAACCATGGAT
Organism: Picea engelmannii; assembly: GCA_009831015.1. Lineage (NCBI taxonomy): Eukaryota > Viridiplantae > Streptophyta > Pinopsida > Pinales > Pinaceae > Picea > Picea engelmannii. The sequence continues at coordinate 88,583 of ML816919.1, forward strand.
TCTTTAAGGCTTCTTTTCAAAGAAGACTTCTTCTAAGGTCAAACTGAACACGTACTGCTTTTCATGGCTGCTACCATGGATATATACTTTATCACCTTTAATGGATCATAGGATTATCTCCCTCCTAATCCTTGCTTCATGTATGAATGCATGCTCTTCTTTTGGTAATATGTAATCGACTCCCTCCATCTAGGAGAGTCCACGCTTCCATCTGCATCCTTATTGCCTTCTGCAAAGTGTTACAAATCGTTTTCCAATTTCCTCTTGATTGCTGACTTCTTTCCGTCTTTACTTCTTCTAGGTTTCTTTTTTATTTCGGCTTATCTTGAATCTTGTATCATAGTCATAGTGATAGCAGTCCTTATCTTATTGTTCTTCCATAAGCATAGTTTCTCTTTGAACATATTATCTTCTAAAAAATAGATATGCAAGATATGTACCGAAAACATGGTATGTACAAGAACTATGAAGAGTATTGTTACCTTGTCTTAGAAGAAGAAGTATGTTTTGTCCTGCTTGGTTTTCTTTGAGGGTTCCCTTTCTTCGACAACTGATGCTTCGTGTGTTTCCTTCCTTTTCTTTAACTCGGGACAATGATTCTTGTAGTGACCATAATTTTGACAATTGAAGCATTGTATCTTTGACATATCTTTCTCTTGATTTGTTTTCTTCCTGGAGCTAACCTTCTTTTTGTTCCTAAAATCCTTGAACCTTACTGTGAAGGCTTGATCATCGTACTTCTTTTGGGGTTCTCTTTTGCACTGATCCTTGATTCTTCTTGAGCATAGCAAGTCCAAAGTTCTTCAAATGTAGGATACTCCTTCCTTGTGTTCATGCTTGCGGCAAATGCATCCCACGTTTTGGGAAGACCATTGAGTACTATGTTTACCAATTCCTTCTCTGAAATGATCTCTTCAATAGCTTGTAGTTGATCTCTTAACTAAGATATTTTCACAAAGTTTGATGTTATGATGTCATCATCATTCATCTTCATGTCACAAAGCTCATTCTTTAGACTCATTAATTGTCCAATGTTTCTGACTGAGAAGAGGTTTGTTAAGGCATCGTACATCTTCTTCGATGAGTCAAGATGGGAGATGTAGGGTATCAAGTGGTCTTTTATAGAGTCCACTATGATACTCATGGAATTGATATCACCGTCTTTGAACTTCTCCATAACTGTAACATTCTGCAGTTCCTTCTCTTTTCCTTCTTCAAACTCTGGTTCCACGATCTTTCCTTTCACGATATCCAACACTTTATTCTTGGCAAGGATGAGGTCAATCCTTGTCTTCCATGATCTGAAGTTAGAAGCTTCATCTAAATTATTTTCTGACTTCATAGAGTAAGTCATGGCTACTTTGACTTGGTCAACCCTAGATTTGACCCAAAACTCAAACTTGACGTCTTAGCTTGCTGAGAGTACCAGGAGATGCGCTAGGCTAGGGCGCACTGGTCTATCTGGAAATTAGGTCAATTCCTTCACTTAAGGTGCCTCAACGAGAGGGTTAGGGTTTTTGCAACTGCACCTGCTGTTACCCATGATTTTGGTCATCATGATGATGTATTGATGATGGTGTACTTAGGCTCTTCATGAGAACTTTCTCCTAAGAAAAGTTACTTTCATCTCTTCACAAAAACCTCATTTTTGAAGAAGGTTCGCAGGCTACTAATATATTTGGCTGCGAGAATGACCCATTCTCGCAGGCTGCCTTAAGCTAGGGTGCAAACTTCTCGCACTATGTTGAATAGTTAGGGTGCAAACTCTTCCTAAAGCAAGGAAAAAGATGAATTCTCGATGCTTCTAGAAGGGAATATTCTAGAAGAATGGGTTGGCATTCGAATGGTTATCCTAGTACTGGATTACCTGATATTTTGGGATCATTCTTATCTAAGTAACTATCTCATTCTCTCCTATATATTGAGGGAATTCTCATGGAAAAGGTTAAGCAATATTCATTGGAGAATTGGTGAAAGAATTGTGTGAAGGACTGAATCTTGAACAACAGCTTGGAGACTCCAGCAAGTCTATCAAGGGGTTTTGATCTTCTTCATGCAAGGATTGAGAAAGTGTGTGTGTCGGAGCTAGGAGCCATTGAAAGGAAGTTTGCGACATCAAGGCTCAGGTTGTAATCTTTACTTTCCATTAATATGATACAGTGGCATGTCCCTTTCCCATAAAGCTATTTACACTTTATTGTATAATTCCTTGATCATATACATAGATTGAATGTTGAATAGATTGTGCTATCTTCACTTTGGTTGGTTTGTGTTGTCTTGGTCTTGGCTGCACGAGAGCACTGGAGCGAAGCGGGAGCAACAAAGACCATAGGAAGCGATAATACGGTATGTTATTTGTTCTTGCCTCCTATTTAATTCAATGGTCAAAATCTAGGGAAAGAGTCATGTTCTGTCTTGCTTTGTTCTAGATCCAGGTGGATCTAGGGAGATCTATTAGTGTCCGCACCTACCGATTTATCCAATAACACATGCTAGTAACCCTAGCGACAATGCTTTGGTGACTGCTCCTACTAGAAACCCTAGTGACAGTTCTTCAACGAGCTTAATATCCTTATGGCTATGCTCCCTTTTAGTGGTTAGACTGAATGAAGGAGGTGTGGGCCCATAACCTGTTAGAATCTGATGGATGTGATCATTTTACCATAGACAATATCACTATTGGCACCCAACAATAGGCCAAAACCATCCTCCAAGCACCTTAACCTTGACAGATAATCACTTTGAAAGCAAACCCTAGGATAGATAGCCAAACAAAGGGTAGCGCACCTTTCTCCAAGGATAGCGCACCAAACAAGAGATGATCAGATAATCCAAACCATAACCAAGAGATAGTCCAAGCCAAAACGTAATCTGCTAGCTGCAGTAGCTACAACGACAACTTCTCCTCCAAACTTGTGCACAAAATGGCTAATTGCAGTGCGCACAAGTGAGCTCTACAGTTCTGAGAATGCTTGTGCGAATGAAGACTGGCCTCCTGTATTTATACTAATTCTGGCTAACTGCCTGGGCCAACTTCTCATTATGGGTGCCTATTTACTTAGTATATAGTAGTTCTTTTGGCTGACTTCTTTTCTTGGAGGCTAATAACCTAATACAAATTATCCTCTTGAGCCGACTTGTCTTCTAGGGTTATTACCCAACTCATTAGGGTTTCTTCTTGCTTCCTGAAATATTCTGTTCTCGTTAGGTTTACACATGGAGGTAAATACCTCCCACAGTTACCATAATTTCAACACTAATATCATCAACCAATCATGTACATCACAAACTAGCGCAACCTATACCATCAAAAGTGCATCAACCATACACATCACAACACCTCACAACCATCACCAATACCAAGATATCTATGCCACATAAACCATAAAACATGTGCCAAGATCACTACAATATGTCCAAAAATATTACGAACAAGTGCCTCTAACAATGTACCAAGCATGTACAAATCATGTATCAATAACAAGTCAAAATATGCCTCATCAACATGTACCAACATCACCATACCATACACCTCATGTATATGACAACTCATCAACTAGGTGTCTCATCCATGAACTCAACATATAACTCAACCATATAAAAAAACATACATCAATACAACCAACAAGATTCCTCTAGCAATACATCACAAATCCATAATCCAAATACCATAAACCCTTACATAAAACCATGTGCCAAACTTCACTGTTATGTAGCCTCAAGCATGTACCATGTCATGACAAAATGTAACCATCAAAAAATGAATATAAACATACCTGTAACTCTATAATAGACTTGGTGTATATGATCACATACCTGCAGGCCTTCCTTAACTTCAACAACAAGAGACTAGCATTTTCATCAAAATTTACTTTAGTCTCACATGACTAATTTTGGATTAGTCAATAACCCTAACTTGCAACAAGAATAACTATGTACCTGTAATGCATAAAGGGCTGAAAATGATACAAAATATTATTCAGTTTCTTCTCTACAAATCCTCCAGGTTTCACTGCTTGGAAATTCTTAGAAAAGGATTTATAGCAAAAATGGTAGACCTTGCTGAATTCTGGCTTATTCTAGAGAGCTAACTTGTATAGCATTCCACATGCGAAATATTTGTTGTATGGATCTGAAAATGATACAAAACATACTATAGACTGTACTCTATCCAATTCGTTTTGTATCATGGAATTTGGATCTGATATGAAGAAGTTATTACATTTTTATCGAGAACACCTATTTTAGACTAGTTTCAACACTAGCCACAAACCCTATCTTCCACAGAGTGTAATTCCCAAATTACAACGACCCACAAGCTGAAATTTTTATCACATATACTTGGATATGTCGTCTCAATATCCTATATATATTTAGATATCTGAATCATTCTAGAAAAAAATTATTTTGAAAATAGTGAGATGGACTGTAAATAACATACCTTAGAAAGCATCATCAAAAGACTTTATGCTCCCTTGAATTTTCGGCCTTCTTTACTTCACCTTCCCTTTGAAATTCTCCTTATATCTCCTTAGGCTACCTCAGTCACTTATATATATTCAATATGCTCAATTAGGTGCTAATAGGAGACCCTTTCTCTCTTATTTATACTCTCCAAGTAGTTTCCTCAAGGAGTTACCTTCTAAGTAACTTTACCCAACTTCCTTCTTCTAGGGCTAACCCATTTCTAACCACTTGTCCACTTACAACCACTTTATCCACACATAGTAATCTCTCTACTTCTAGTTGCAACTAACTTTATTATTTAATTAATTTCTTTTGCAACCACTTTGACTTATTCATAAATAGTAAACTCACCACTTCTTGTCGCAACCACTTTATTATTTAAATAATTTCTCTTTGCAACCACTTTGACTACTTTATTATTTAAATAATTTATCTTTACTCACAACTTCTTGTTGTAACTAAATTTTCTATAATTATTCAATTCATAACTTTTTCCCCTTAACTAACTTCTTGTTGCAACCACTTTATTATTTAATTTATTTCTTAGTCAAGCACTTTGACTATTCAATCTTCTCATCACAATTACTTTACCATAATTACCAAACTCACAACTTATTGTTGCAACTAATTTATTTTTAATTATTTTCTTAATGCAACAACTATACCCATTATTAACTCCTAGTTACCATCAATTTTATTAGTACACTTCTTCTAGGAGCTTCTAGAATAATTAACTTCTTTGACCTTCTAGGGGATTCTAGATAACTCATGAGGGTTCTCCAACTTCACATGGCCGTAACTCTCTAACTGTGAGGAGTTATGTGATGTTACACATATCACTGGAAATGGCATGACATGTACTATCCATACAGAATAGTCTTACCTGCAAATACACTGATATTCATTCCTTTATACCTCAAACAAACTTGAGTCCCTTACCCATGCTTTTGTGCTACTCAACTTCACTATCAAACTTCTCCAAGGGTTGACATTAATCTCTACAGGTTGACATCAATCTACAATATCACTCTCCAAGGGTTGAAATCAATGAAAACCAACAATCCAAACCAACTTTCCATCAACCTAAGCCAACTGTCTGACACTATTTCCCCAACATCGTCAACAAATTTGGTAATTTCTTTAGTAAATCCTTCTATAACTTATGTTATTCCTACTTCTTTGAGTTCTGCAAGTTTATTGGATAGTAGTAGTGGAAGTGTGGTGAATTCTACCGTCATATTGCAACTAGGATCTTGTGGTTTCATTTTAGAAGGTTCTACAAGTCTATCAATGGGAACACAAAATTTAGGGTCCCTTACCCGATACCTTGATTTTTGGGGAAAGGGAGATGAGGATGTTGAGAAACATTGGTTTTTATGCGAATCCATCTACAGGTCTCGAGGGACTCCATATGTGAATAAGTTGGTATAGTTTTAGACCACTCTAAGAGGTTGAGCTCTCAAATGGTACATGAAGACCACTGAACTGAGGAGTCAAGGTCAATCTTTCACTCTGGTTCAAGTATGAAAAAGGTTTATTGCAGAGTTCTAGTTACCGTAGTCAAAGTACCAGGCACTTTTTGAGTTGTGGGAGATAAAGCAGAGAGATGGTGAATCTGCATGGGAATACAATCAGAGGTTTAAATATGTAATAGGTAATCTAGCAAACCCTATTCACAATGATCATCAAAGGGAGTGGTTTATTCATGGATTATTACCTTTGAACCACATCCCTTTGACACAACAAAGAATAAACACTTTAGGAGAAGAATTGGAGCAAGCTAGGAATATTGAAGCTATGACAGGTTATCCAAGGAGATCAAGAGTTCTGAGACCTATTGAAGATGCAAATATCACACAATTGCAAGGTCATATCTTTGCATTGATTGAAAAGATCTAAGAGTTGACCCTTCCTAAGGAAGGCTGACCACATGTTTTGTGTACAGGTTCTTATATAGAAGGTCACTTGGTGACCAAATGTACAAGACTGAGAGGTGCAGGGCCTTCAAGTACTCCAATGGCACCTCCACCAGTAGGGCCGTCAAGGGGAGTTGTGCAAATTGCTGCTACAACTCCATTTCATGGGCATGTCTAGTATCACAACTTTCGAAATAATTAGGGGGTCCAAACTAATGAATATTATGATATTTGTAGAAATCATGGGCACTCTCCATGACACTACCCCATTATGCATAAATATACACCTTCTCCAAATACAATGTATTGTTAATTCTATGGTTCTCTGGCTCACAATACTAATCAATGTCATGTCCTATATGTACTTGCAGATAGTTTGGATCGATTTGCATTCAGGGTGAATGAAGGACCTCGAGGATTTGGAGGGGGTTGTAGAGGTGGAGGTGGATACAAAGATGGACAAACTAGTGGAAGAGGACTAGTTCATTGTTACAACTGCGATGAGCAAGGGAATTTTTCAAGAGATTGTCCACTTCCAAGAAGACCCTGATTTTCACACTGCATGAATAATACTTACGTTACTAAATACTATCCTGATTTGATTACTAAATGGGAAGATCATGTCAGAAAGAGAGGATCCAATTTGATAAACTCTAAACCCAGAGCTGTAGCTGAAGGAAGTGGGTCTAATATTAACATTATCACTAGGAGAGGAGTGAAGACTGGTGCTGATGTAGAGAGTCCGCATCAAATCATGATTCAAAAGAATATGCCAAATAATGACAAGTATGATTTGACACGACATAAGGAATTATTCAGAAATGCAGTAGAAATTTTCAAGCATTTGCCTAGTCCATCGATACTTGAAGTTGTAGAAACAAGTTTCAAGTTGATCCCTCATCAACCCAGGATCGCTAGAGAGTCATCTACTCGAATGGAGTCTTCGGGTAAGTCACAAAAAGTTGTTGATCTTTGGTTTCAGTTATTTTCTGATATATTAGATGATGAACAACTTATTGAGAACTTGTAGAATACAATTAAACTGGCCTTGGGAGCTGAAGTAAATCCAAAAGAGTTCATTGTTGCTAACCTTCCAGAAAGGAAAGCAAGTAGGGTATAAAGAAGAAAGAGGGGAACTTGAAGGGAACTCATATTAAGTGCCCAAATATATGATTATGAGATCAAGGATGTTATGTTCGACTTGGGATTTGATGTCAACATCTTTCCAAAAAGGACTTGGGAGGCAATGGAGAAACCCAATCTAGTCTATTCTCCTATTCAATTGAGGATGGCAAATCAATACTGCATCTTTCTAGTAGGAAGGTTGTAGAATGTGGAATTAGATTTGGATGGTGTCAAAACAATAGTTGACTTTGAGGTTATTGAAATAATGGGTGAAAAGGATCCATATCCGGCTCTGTTAGGCATTGACTGGGCTTATGAAAACTATGTTGTCATTGATCTTAAAAAGGAAACTATGACTTTTGAGTCCGATGGTATGAAAGTCACTCAACCCTTAGATCGATACCAAGGTCCACAATATACTGAACCTGTAGATGATAATATGGAGCCAAGTGTTCTTGATCAATTGTATAATATGACTATAAAAAAATGAGCTGATTATATTAATCCATTGCAGATGGATCAATGAGTTCGCGTAGTTTTCAGTTTGTAGATGAGGATTTTGAAGCAACTTTTAACAATTGGCAACATGGAAGATATGATAACTTTTCCAGATGTTGCACAACTATCAACATAGTAAGGTGGATTAGGGATGAAATAGGTGATTTTCCAACATATGATAGGACTTCATATCTGCACAATTTTCTCATTGATATAGAGGATAAGGTTGTAAAAGAACAAAGAATTTCAATAGTTTACATAGCCTTTAGATATTCCCCAACTAAATGGTGGGCTAGTCATAAAGGAACTATTTATTCTTGGAATGATGCTAAGATTTCCATACAATACCACTTCCTTCCTCCATCACAAGTCAACTAGTCATGTGAATACCAGAAGATGAAAAAATAGTCATTAAATTTGAAGACATATGATGGTTTCTCTGATCCAGTTGAGATGTTGAATATTGTCTTAAAGTATGGGAAGCTATGCAAATACCATCTCATTTATGGGTACATAATTTCTTCCATTCTCTAGGAATAGTTCTGAAATCTTGGTATATGCATGAGGAGACTGTTGTTCCTGAGTCTGTACTAAGGCTTAAAGTACAGTGTCAAGGCATCCGAAAATATGATAATAGTTGATAGAGGATTTCGCTAACCTTGGTGTGAGAAGCTAATGAAGATTCCTACGTTCGCGTTGTCTGGCTTCCAACTG
>ML816920.1:12729-30370 GCA_009831015.1 Picea engelmannii
CCCCCCCTCCAGAATCCTTCCAAACCACCATCTGATATCGCTTCTCTCCCTACTCAACACATGTCCTCCACTCACCCTCTCGCTTGTTCATACCACTCACCTCCCACTCATAATTCCCCTCTCACCACATGTCCCCCACACTCTCAATACTTTCCACCTCTCTGCCTATCCCTATATCTTACACTCACAATACCGCTCACACTCCCACATCCATTATTCTTGTCCCCTTACTCAACACTTGTCCCCATGTCATCCATTTGTAACCAATCACATCCTCCCCCGTGACCACTTGACCGTCGATTGTCCCATAATGAGCCTGCGTTGAGATAAGGTGTCAAATTACCAACACCATCATCCACTTTCAACTACAGGATAGTTCCCAGTAAATATATTCAAAGGTACAGATGGCAAAGAAACCAATATGAGGAAATAGTAAGCAGATTTTGTGGATTAAAAACACATGGCATGAAGACACCTAACAGTTGAATATCAACAGTCAATTACCGATTCCAGATTCCAATGCTCGATTTTATAGCAGTAGCCACAGTCACCAATAAAGACCAGCAGCTAAGCAGAAGTAGAAAACATATCATCAACAACCTCCTTCAAATCAGCAGGCAGTTTTAGGATCCAAGCAGAATTCATCTACAAGCTCCAGTCTTCAAGTCACTTGGCAGTTTGTTTCATAGTGATTGCATCTAAAGTTTATTTTTAGTCAATCAAAACAAGCACCTGGAATCCGAACCGATCTTAAAAATTCCTATATTTTTTGTAATTAGAGATACAATTAGTTTATATTTTTCTTAAAATAAATCCTTCTCATTTATGACAGGATCCTTTGTAAACAACTTAGAAATGCTTTCCTTTTTTAAGTCTTATGGGTTGGGACCTGTTTGTAGGATAGGATAAATATTGTAAGGCAGCCCACAGAAACACCATTGATCAGATTTTTATTTATGCAGTGCGGCATTGCAGGATTCTTATGTCAGAGTGTTGGCGATGTCTTTCTCTCTTTGTCAAATGTTTTCTTATGCTCTGTAATCATTTCATGTATATCCAATTCTTATCATTAAAAGAAATTCAAAAGAACAAAAATTATCTTATATACTCTATCTCTGGTTTTTTAATGATCTGTATGTTTTCATCTGAAAATGAATGAAGGAATTGTTAATTGCTCCTCTGCTCAATGGATTTTCCCCTCTTTTCCCTCTTGTTCATTTCATTTAATCTAAATAGATCCAACAGTTTTACAACCCTTCCCTGCAATATTATCCTGTTAACCTTGTTATGATCAATCCTGAATTGTGACTCCATTTCCCAATGGCCCTCCCTTGTCGTTCCAACCAACAATCTAAAAAACCAAACCCTGCACTATCATAACTAGCCTAAAATTTCCAGCAAACAAAGCTAAATCTTATAGAGAGATCCCTCTTTTAGTCTAGGAGGCCTAGATCCTGGACTCCAAAGTGGTTTTGTGGTTACCTCTGTTAACTTCTTCCTCGGCCTGAGAAATTGCAGAGTGATAACAGGATGATTGATGAAGAATCGGGGGGGAGTAAAATGTACAAGTATGAAGTTTTATGATTCAAGAATCATCGATGAACCATGTACGAGATAAATTTTCCTACAAATCGACGGATATAATGGTTGGTGACCCATGGATGATGACTTTTTTATATGGACCTTGTTATTCACTCACATCTAGGGGTAACTAGAGGAGGATTTTCTCCTATGATCCATATTACAAACAATAGATCCACAGATGACATCCATGGTTCTCAGTAGACTAATGACCAATGATACTTCCCAGGTGTTTCTCAACTCACTCTCACTTCATGACTATGGTTCCTGGCCCACAAGAGGTAACTTGTTTCAATACTATTAAGTGTTAATTCCTTATGTGCTTGTCATGAAAGTAGTGATTGAGCGGTTGAGTTGGATAATGGATCATGATGCTCTAAATTTGTGCCTTTTTCCTTGTTTCACCTTGGTGGTTATCATCCCCTTATAGATAAGTGTTGTCACTCTTGGGTTGAGTTGTACTATCAGGGGGCTTTGATAGGGGTAGTGTGTCCATATCTTTATCCATACATAACATCCTCTATCTTTCCCAATATCCATTGTCCCTACTTTTGAGTTGATAATCATATGTCACACATATAGGTTCATGCTTCATAATCCCATGAGAAGAAGGAGATTGAATGCTCTAGGATATATATATATATATATTAAGGTAAAAGAGCAAAGTTATAAAATCAAAATGCAAATCAAATGAAAGAAAGAAATGACTAAGAAATAACCAAAGGAAATCAAATGATGAGCATCTCCCCCTCGCTATGAGGCCATCACCCCAAGTCCCATGCAAAAAATGAATATCTAAAAAGGTACTAAATTAAATTCAAAAGACAAAAAAAATTGAATGAATAGAGAAAAAGAAAATAGGGGTTTGGAAAGACACAGTGTTGAGGAAAGGGCAACTCATTTCATAAGTGCTCCCTCATACAAAGGCACTCATGTGGATGAATATATTACATAACCTCACATGACTATGCATGCCACTCATAAAGTCAAACCCCACTCCATACCATCTATCATCACACATGCTCCTTGATGGGTTTCTTGGGAAATACTTCTCCTCCTGGGTACTGGCACATGTAATAGGGGATAACCATAACCCTCCCATAACTAAACTTGGAAAATGGTGTGAATTATATGAGCTATTGTGAAGTTTGAAGATGATTCTTAGTGAGATCTACCTAATGGAAATTACATTTGACATTATTCACTTCTTATTTTGTATTGGATTTATGTGCATGCCTCCATATTGATACATTTGGTCACATGAACCCCCCTCGTTGTATGTTGTACTTTGCATGGATATTGACTTGTATTGAGCCTTGGTCCTTTGGAGGACATTGATGGGCTACTTGCAGGGTTGCTTGCACACTTCATGGAGGACATCCTACCTACTTTTGAGAGATCATTCAACTTATTTGGAGGGCATTGAACTTATCAAGGACGCTACACCCTTGTAGAGAGGACATGGCACCTTTGGAGGGGGCATTCCACCTTTTCATGATGATTTGGCACCTTTTGATGAGACATCACACCTTTTGGGATATTATATGTCACTAAAGGATGAAACATTGCATTTCTTGGGGAGAACGTTTCAATTTTTAAACCCCTACACACCACTTTGGAGTAAGTTTTCCAATCTTGGAGACCATTCATGACACACGCGTGGAATTTATCAAGTATTTATGAGGGACGAATTGGAATTAGACAAATTTTACTTCACTTTGGGAGCATCATCGGGGGACTTGTTGACCCATCCACTCTTGTATCATGCATTATTTATGTAGTGTGCCTTATCTCTAGGGTTTGTAAAGAGACAAAGGCATGTTTTATTTTCTTAGGGTTTTTAATAGAAAAAAATTGTTATGAGAAGGGTGTTAGATATCTCCTATAAATAAGAGAAGCACTTCTCATTTGGACCATTGTTACTTGTTGAGAACCACTGCTACTTGTCTACTATTTATCTTCTCTAAAATCACTATGGATGGATAGTTCGAGCGACTTCTTGTGGACATGTTTTTGTGGATTTCTTTACAAATTTATGGATGCTCATTGCTAAGGTTTTGAAGATTGAAATATTTCTTGAGTAAGTGGTCTCACTTTATCTTGTGTATTTGTTTTATGAATAATTATAAGAGTAAGTGTGTTTCTCTAGTGGTGGTTGTGTGTTCTATTAATATTTTTCTTGAACAAAACCCTTTTTCTCAAATATCTTGGAAGATTACTAGTGGCGTATCTTCCCTTGAATCATCTTGAAGTTTTGTAAGGCGTTAGGAGGATCTTATAGGTTTTGTAGTGGAAAACCCTAGATATCACCCTAAATCTACTTGTGTCCCCTCAAGGAAGTCCTTAATTAACCCCATATACCCAAAACAAATATAGTAGACACTAGTCTTCTCCCTTTTAGTTGATCGTAAACCTAAATTTAATCTATACTTTATGTTTTAGAGTAAAACTAGGGTCTTGCAACAACATACATTTCCAGCCATAAAAGACCTAGACATCTTGGTATTTTTGTGTGTACTTGACTTCAAAATCATCTTAAAACCATAAATTTGTCATGTTGATTTTATTACAGCTTTATTAGAGTTGGATGCCTTACTTTTTTGGGTTGTTATATCCTCTTTAAATTTTAGAATTCGTTAGTTGATCTGGATTTATGAGAGGAACCAACTAAAACCACAAATTTATAATATTAAAACAGAGACACAGTGAACAATAACATAGATAAAGTAAAACTTGACTTCTATTAAAACTGTAAAATGCAGACTGAAAACAAGTTTGCTAGAATGGTCCCAGTTATCTCATAGAAGAGATGTGACGACTACACTCATTTGTAACAAGATGAGTACAATGAGGCTATGAAGGATTTTTTACAATAAACAATAATTCCAAAACCATAGACATCCAAAAACTTAACACTAGGATATGAAGCGCCAAAAGTCATGTGGGCCCCGTTGGGGTAAGTTACTACATCAACTTCTCGTGGTCGTAATGTTTGCATACGATCTCTGTTTAAGGCATCTAATAGCTCGTTGGAAAGGTATTGAAGAGGAGTTTCATTTATGGGGATCAATTAGAGCCTTCAAATATCATTGAGTTTCCTGATCATGAAAATACGTCGTTTAATCCCTCAAAATGGCCCCGAAAGTTTGCGAACCGAAAACTGCTAAAAATAATAATTTGCCAAAAAATGTTTTGAGCCAGTTGGAAAGGTTGGGTGGCCACTGATATACTCCTTGATAAATCCTCCCCCCTTAGGAAGCAATGGTATCCATTGTGTTGATTTCCCCCATCATATGAGGAAATTTCTACTGAATTTGGCCCCGGGTGGGCCACTTGCCTTGGTGCAGGAGTTGCCCTGCTTTAACAAACTGATAAATTTGGATCCTTTGCTTGCGAGTGCCCTTGACCTGTGTGTCCACAATATGATTAGTGGATGCATGTTCCATGCAATTGGGGTTGAGATCTGTTGGTTTCAATTGTTCTGTTATCTCCAAGGTGTCCAGTAATGGTGTAAAATAAAGTTGAAGGAGGTCCACGTTGAACATTGGGTGCAAGTCAAGGAAGGGGGAAGGTTGATCTCAAAAGAATTGTCACCCACAACCTTGGTGATGGTGTAAGGTCCATAACTGAGTGTTTGAAGCTTCCAATGAGGCCTGGTAAGGCGTTCTTTCTATAACTACAACCAAACTTTGTCTCCCACCTGAAATTGGTGTGGCACCCGGTGTTGATCATGGCGTTGCTTGTACTTGGCATTGGACTTCTGTAAAATATCATGAACCTATTGGCAGATGTGTTGGATATGCTCAATGAATTGGGTGGATTTTTCAACTTCATTTGAGCATGCGACGAGTCTACTTGGGTGGATGCAAGGGGTAGTGCAACATCCATGGGACACAATGGTTGAAATCCCAACCCCACTTGAAATGGGTTGTCACTGATTGAGATATGTATGGCTCTTTTGTAGCTATGTTGATCATAGGGAAGACTCTCAACCTAGGTGTAGGGGTGCTTGGAATTGTACATGCGCAGTATATGCATGATCATCTAGTTGATGACCTCGGTTTGGCCATCCGTCTAGGGGTGGAAGGTAGTGGCATTGGTGAGCTTGGTGCCTAACAATGACCAGAGGCTCGACCATAATGTGTTGAGGAACCGGTTGTCCCAATATGAGATAATGGTTTGTGGGATACCAAATTGTACCCACACTCATTCAAAGAAGATCTTGGTAGTGTCCTCCATCCTAATGCTCTTCTTGTAGGAGGCCATAATTGCCATCTTGGAAAAACGATAACAACCACAAAAACACAGTCATTTCCCTGCTTAGTGGACGAAAGGCCCAAAATGTAGCCCATTGAGATAGATTCCCAGGGCATGTCAGGAGTAGGCAGAGGAGTGTACATGCGTTGTTTCTCAATGGTTGGTTTGGAAATAGTGTAGGTAGTGCAGGACAAAATATACTTTCTGACATCATGTTAAAGTTTCATCCAAATTTTCGGCCAGTAGAAATGTTGTTACGACATTGCCATTGTCTTTTCCATGTCGAAGTGTCTTTCCACCCGACTGTAGTGGGTTTCCCAAATTAGCTTCGCTCGCTCTCTTGATGGAACACAGAGATGACCCATTTGGCACAACATCCCATCCTGAATATGGAAATTTGTGATAGTTGTGTTTGCGCCCAACATCCTCTAGGTGTTGGCGAAGTCAGGATCTATCTCATAGAGGTGGGGCCATCCAAAGGTCTCGTGGCCACAAGATTCTAGCACTGTGGTGAATGTCGTGACTGGAGCTTGGCTAGGGAAATCAGTGAGTCGATTGGTACTTCCTGTTTTATACTTGATGTTGAGGTGTAATTGTTGCAAATATATGGACCACTTGTGATGGAGGTCATTCTGCAATTTTCCTTGTGTTTGCATGAACCATAGTAGCTTATGATCAGTGTGGATGACCGTCTCCTTCCTGAGAATGTAATTCCTATACTGGCAGTAGGCTTACACAATGGAGTACATTTCTTTGTCGTAAGTAAGGTAATTATGGATGACATATGATAGTTTCTCACTATGATAGGCCACATGGTGGCTATGTTGAGTGAGAACTACATCCACGGCATAGTCTGAAGTAACTGTCTCGATCTCAAAGGGATGTTTTAGGTCAGGTAATGAAAGCATTGGGATTGAGCACAAGCATTTCTTCATATCATAGAACACTTTGTGTTGGCACAGGCCCCAAACAAATTTTACCTTACCACCACCCCTGGTTATTTGGCTGAGGTCCCATGCAATATGGATGAATCCCAACACGAACCTGTGATAGAAATTGGCAAGGCCTAAGAAGCTTTGAAGCTCAGTGAGTGTGGTTGGGGCTAGCCAGACACGGATGATTAGCTAGATCAACATGCACACCATGTGCATGAACAATGTAGCATAGGTATTGGACCCTGTCGATGCCGAAGGAGAATTTTTCCAATTTGGAATATAGCTTATGTTGTCACAGAGTGCGCAAAACCCATTGAATATGTTGCAAGTGTTGTTCCCAAGTCTTGTTGTAGATGAGGATGTCATCTAGATACGCCACCACAAAATAATTAGTGAAAGGCCACAAGATATAGTCCATCATCCTCATGAAATATGTTGGGGCATTTATCAAACCAAAGGGCATGACCAACCATTCAAAAAGACCTTATTTTGACTTGAAGGTAGTTTTCCATAAACATGTATGCTCTATTGGGACCTGATGGTATCCAGACTTCGTATCAATCTTATTGAAGTATTTGGCCCCCTTGAGATGATCAAGGATATGATTGATTCGGGGAATTAGGTACTAGTTCCTGACTGTGATTTTATTTAGGGCCTGGTAATCAATGCAGAGTCACTAGGTCTCGTCTTTCTTCAGCACCAACATGATTGGGATTCCACAAGTTGATGAGTTGGGTCAGATGTGGCCCTTCTGGAGAAGTTCTTGGATCTGACGCTTGATCTCCTCATTTTCTATCAGAGAGTAGTGATAGACTATCCCATTGGGTAGTGGTGCGTTGGGGGTTAGATCGATGGGATACTTGACCTGACAGTGCATAGGTACCCCAATAAGTGATGAGAAGATGTAAGTGTATTCTTCCACGACCTTATCCACTTACTTCTATTGCATCGAGAGGTCAGTCGTGGAGGCCATGGATGTGGTTACAACCTTCCGCTCACTCTGAGAGTGAATCACAAAGAAGACAAACTTTTTGGTCTGAGAAATGACCTTCCTGCATTTCTTGGAAGAGATCAAGGAAACAGAACTAGGTGGGACTACCTCGGGTATCCTGTACAATTTGTTGTTCAAAGTAATAATAACAAAGCGAGGCCTAGACTCATATACAACATGACATTTCCATAAATAAGGTTGGCCCAAAATAACATCACAAACTTCAAGGGGATCAAAATCACACAATACCTCATCTTTGAATGGCTTGATGGCATACGACAGGGGACACTGTTGCCTGACGTGAAGATCACTTCCTTGACGAAGACATATGATGGTGTAGGGATGTAGGTACAACGTTGTTGGCAGGGCTAGCCACTTGATGACCTCTACTGAGATGAGATTCTTTTGTCTATCTCTATCAACGATGAAGTGCAGCAGAGTGCCTTTCACCCACATTTGTGAATGAAAGAGGCGCTTGCCTTCCTCTAGCTCATCAAGTTCACCAGGCTGGATCTTGGTAGTAGCAATGGTGGCACTGGGTTCTGCATCAACAATCCGTCTCCCATTTTCTAGTTTTGGCTCAGAGTCGAAACCCATATCTTATTCATAGGCTTTTACCTTAGCCACCAATAACTGCTTTGAGAAGCAATCAGCAGTGTTATGCCAAGGGCTCTTATGGAAGTTGCACCACTTCCCAGTATGTTTCTTTGTCTTCCCATTGTCCTTCTTTGTGTGTGGCTTGGACTGGTTATCCTGAGGTTTCCCATCTTTTCTCTATCCTTTGTTCTATGAGTTGGGGTTTCCCTTGCCCTGCTTCTATTGTGAGGGGTTCCCAGACCCAAACTGTCGCGTCATTCATTTAAGCTTCTGCTCGATTTTGACGACATATCAATAGGTCGTGCCCAAGGATGAGATGTCCGAAAAATCCATTTATTTCTAGATGTATCTATGCATACCTCCACGATACTTGAGCACCGGATGTTGCTCAGAATATTTGATACCCATCTTGGTGCGCAAGGTGTGGAAGACATTGATGAACTCTAGCATTGATTGGTCTATTTCCTGTCGTATTGTGTTCCATCTTGTATACAAGTCCTCATAACTTCCAACACGGTAGTATTGTTCCTTAATAACATCCCTCAAGGAAATACAAGTGGGTGAAACTACAAATAATATGGATCCCTCTATATCCTTTTTCTCTCAAAAATTCTCCCACCAATCTTTGACATGCGGGACGGCCTTGAGGAGCGCAGATGTAATATTTTCTCTATCGTAAAATTTGTGGACAGAAAAATACCCTTCTAGAAGGTTTAACCATTTATCTACTAAATCTGCATCTATTTGACCTTCAAATATAGGAATATCAAAATTTATTTGTACCTTGAAGGGGGTAGCGCCTCCACTTGAGGTGGATGCGTCTCTTGTCGGCAGTCGGCGAAGGATTTGTGAAAAATTGTCCATCATCGCGTTCCTTTGTCGCTCAAGGGCTTCCTCAAGCAACATTTTTAAATGATCTCCTCTCCCATCGTCTGTTGGACCTCGACCAATTTTTGAGGAAACGTTGATCGTGTTTGACCATTTTTGGGACTTCAACGGGTTGGTCGACGACGAAGCACCCAAGCGAAGCAGAAATCACAGGATCTCACCCATTTTTGCAGGCTTTTTGGGATTTTAGGTTTTATGTAACGGGTATGGGATTTCAGCCCATGGGTTTACCCATGTTTAGGGATTTTTGTAATGTATAAATAAAGTAAAGAGGACTTAGAGCGAAGTTAGTCTAAGTTGGCTTTGTGAAAGAATATGTAAAGGTTGCTAAGTGAAAATAGCAGTTGTTGGATTTTGTGCATACTATGTGTTGAGACTTGCAAAGCTAAGTGCAACTGATGATAAGAGTCTTTGTGCACAAACTGTTTAAGGCTTTGTGTTGTGACCTAATTTTGAGGAAGGTGGATCTAGTGCGTTGTGCATAGATCATCTGTCTAGTGGGGAGTGAGCTATGTGGATTTGTGCCTATAAGAAGATTGAAGGAGACTAATAAAGAATAAGAGTTGGTGGATGCAGCCCCACACTGGGATGAACCACGTATATCTTGTATCGATGTGATTTGTGCTATGTTGTTCATGTTATTTATGCATCTATTTTCTTAGTGCATTGTTCTTGATGTATGATAGATAGATCTATGAATGATTAGTTCTTTATGATGTGAATGAATATTATATCTGATCTTATGCTATGTGCTAAGAGGTTGCAAGCGTTAGATCTTGTGTTGTTCTGTATCTAGGGTTTAATATGCGATGTGAATGGATTTATGAACTAATGCATGTTATTGGTTAAGTGCCCTGTTAAGTATTGTGATCACAAATCTGTGTCCCATCTAGGTTGTAGACACCTGAGTCCTGCAACCCCCATTGCCTCTACCTCGGGTGAGACTTCATTTGCTTCACAGGTGTTTCCTAAAGGGCTGGTAGTTAGGGTTTTTTTGGTGCGTTGTTGAAGCGTTGAACCCTGGGTCTGCCCCTGTGCCAACATCGTCTTTCTTTTCTCCCTCCATGGATAGTTTCTTGGGTGTGCGAGAGAATTTTTCCTCATGACAAACAAGCTCGAGACCCAACTCTCTATACCCTGACCATGTCGGGACATGCATTAAAAAAACGACAAGGAGCAGACGGGTCTAATACCACTAATCTGGATTTATAAGAAGAATGAAATGAAACCACAGATTTATAATATTAACATAGAGACACAGTGAACAATAACATATATACAGTAAAACTTGACTTCTATTAAATAATAAATATGTTGAAAACTGTAAAATGTAGAATGAAAACAAGCTTGCTAGAATGGTGGCAACTTAACTCTTAGAAGAGATGTGACATCTACCCTCATTCGCAATAAGATGAGTACAATGAGGCTCTGAAGGCATTTTTACAATAACCATGAATGCAAAAACCATAGACATCCAAAAACCTAACACAAGTAGATGAAGCGCCAAAAGTCATCTAGGGTTGGGGTAAGTTACTACATCAACTTCCCGAGGTCATAAATTTTGTATATGATCTCCATTTAGGGCACACGATACCTCGTTGGAAAGGTATTGACAAGGAGCTTCATTTAGGTGGCTCAATCAAATCCATTGGTAATCATTGAGATTCCTTATTATGAAAAGACGTCATTTAGGTCATCAAAAAGGCCCCGAAAGTTTGGGACCCGAAAAACTGCTAAAAATAGTAAGTTTCCAAAAAATTGTTTTGAGCCAGTTGAAAAAGGTGGGTGGCCACCGAGATCCTCCTTTATCACTAGTTGATTAAACACTAATTTTATCCATTGGTTAAGCCCTAATTTTACTTGCATACTTGTTTCAAGGGCTAAAAATATGCTTATGTTATATCTTGTTTGTCACTATAATTTATTATCTTTTACACAAGTTTTGCAACAACCATTAGTATTTTCTTGATTTTTAGTGTTTGGGGATAATTTTTCATTGAAAAACAACTTGTTAAACCCCCCCCCCCAACTCAACCTTAAAGAATGTCAACTCAAATTTGAAAATTACATTGAGTAGCCCCCTTGTCCTTACCTTTATTGATATATTCCATTGGTGGTAAATTGGATAGATACATAGGAGGCCTTAGATTTTATTGTGTCTTTCCTTAGGATTCATTGAAGCTACTAGGGAATCCTCCCTTGTGTTGGATTTATCATGATTCACTAAAACAAAGGAAGTTGTGGCCTAGGTGATAGTGGTAACACTTCTAATGTTCCACTTATTTTGTAGCTTGTGAAGGATTTGCTCTACGGTGCAAGATTTTGTGATAACATTTTGGTGTCATTGCTAAGGAGAATTGAGTCTTTCTACTTGGATATATGAAGTCTATGATTCAACCCTTTTATGAGTAGAAACCAAATCCTTATCTAAGATTACTCATCTAGCAACTCTATTTGTTGGGTATGTGTAATATTCTTTGCACGACTAGACCTAGTGTTTATGTTTTGGCAGGCGCACCGGGGGGGAACACAACCCCCCTTGCTTGAGGGTTCATGGGAAACACCCCCCCAAAAAACAAAATGGCAGTTTTTTCATTTGTTTTTGGCATTTTTTTGGCATGTGGTTTTCCCCGACGATTTTTTAATTTCGGTTAACGAATTAGGGTTATTGAATAATCTAAGTCAATGGAATAGGGGTTTGGATGTTGTGGGATCCTATATATATTGTATTGTAAAAAATGAAGAATAATATGAATATAATATTAGAGGTGCAGCTCTAAACATGTTGTTGGTTTTACCAATTTAGGTTTCTAAGGTAAAAATATTTGTGTAATGTGTGTGTGACATTGTATCTTTTATGTTTTTATTAAGAATTTGTTTGCAGTAATTAATTGTAAAAGGATAAAATCTATGTTTGGTATGAGAGAAATCATTGTCTTCGGGGAGACACCTTCGTAGTTGGGGAATCTATGCAAGGCATACAAATACTCCATATACGCCTCAACAAAATGGAGTTGCAGAAAGGATGAGCATAGTGTTGATGGAAAAAGAAAGGTGCATGCTTAGTGGTGTCAGGTTAGGACATGAATTTTGGGCAGAGGTAGTGGGTATTGCATGTTACCTGGTCAATCGATCACCCTCATAAACACTAGATGACAAGACTCCACACAAGGTGTGGACTAGTAAGAAACCCTCTCGCACACATGTCAAAGTATTTGGTTGTGATGCATATGTTCACGTTCCAAAAGAAAACAAGAGTAAGCTAGATAAAAAGGTTGAAAAGTGTATCTTTATTGGGTATAAATATGATCTGAAAGGTTATAAGCTTTGGAACCCATAAACTATAAACATAGTGCACAGCCAAGATGTGGTATTTGTAGAAATCAAATATGTTGTCAAAAAGGAAGTCCTACTAAAGGAGGAAGAACTAGAGAAAATAGAGTTTTAATTTAAGGGTAATGAATCAGAATCTATAAAAGAAAAAGAATCAGAAGAAGAATACCCTCATACTCTAGTAATGAGGAGATCGGTTCGGGAAAGAATACAACCAGAAATGTATAATCCACCTAATTTTCGTTTAAATTTTGCTTTGATTATTACTGAAGATGATCCTAGAACTGTTAGGGAGGTAGTGGATTCAGAGGATGGAAAACTATGGGAAAAGGCCATGGTTGAAGAAATGGTAGCCTTGGATAAGAATGAGGCTTGGGATCTAATGGAGTTGTCGACTGGAAGAAATCCCATTGGTAGAAAATTGATGTTTAAGAAGAAGTTGAGTGTAGAAGAAAAAGTGGAGAAATACAATGCCCAGTTGGTAGAAAAAGGTTATTCCCAGGTAGAGTGAGTTGACTTCGCTGAAATATTTTCTCTTGTTTCCAAGCTAACTTCTATTAGATTTCTTTTATCTGTTTCTACTTCTTTTGATTTTGAAGAAGAACAGATGGGTGTGAAGACAAAATTCCTACATGGGGATCTAGAAGAAGAAATCTACATGAAATAGCCAGAAGGATTTGTTGTGAAGGGAAAGAAAGAGATGGTATGTAAGTTGAAAAAGTCCATGTATGGATTAAAGCAATCACCAAGGATGTGGTATCAAAAATTTGATACTTATATGTTGGTACATGGCTTCACATAGAGCAAAGTGCATCATTGTGTGTATTTCAAATTAATCGGTGATCATCTTATTTATTTTTTTCTTCTATGTGCATGATATGTTTCTTATAGGAATTGACAAGGAGATTATCGAGGATGTGAAAAATCTCGTGTCCTCTAAATTTGATATGCAGGATCTTGGTGTTGCAATTTTCATTTTGGGTATTGAAATTAAAAGAGATTGAGAAAACATGAAACTCTGGTTAAATCAGAGGAAACATGTTGAGACAATATTACAGAGGTTTAATATGCAGGAATGTATACCAGTTGTTGGGAACCCAAATTAACGCCATTTTTACTACCAAATGATCCCTTTTTACCACTCTAGACCCACTCTTTTCACTATGACAACCACTCTTTTATCATATTTTGTCTAAAATGGTCATCTGAGGATCATAAGGTAATTATAATGATTTATTATGTGTTTTCTCATAATCTTTAATGAATTAGGGGGGTTAAAAGTTGAAATATTATTGATGTTGGTTAAATGAGCCAAGTTGTGTATCCTGTATATGATTCTTATAATCCATGTTGGAGTTCGCCATATATCTAGACTTCTAGAATGAAAAGCAAGATATGGGTTTTCTCCACAACGTCCTCAACATGCGTTCATGCTCCTCAGACCGATTCTAGAAGGCAGAAGAAAGGCACCAAGTTGCAGTATAATTCCAGGTCAACGTTCTCCAAATTTAGAGCGCCAACAACCAAATCTGATCGAGGACGAGAATGGGAGATATTATCATGCATTCTATGTCATGAGAATTTCTTCCCAATGATTTCTCAAGGTTATTTTAGCATCTTCAGTATTACTTGAGTAATTGTTATGATTTCATGATGTAACTCGATGAGCTCGATGCGTTAATATAGGGATCCACTCATATCAACTTGTGCGCATATAGAACATAAGATATGTATAAATTATTTCTCAAACCTATGTACAATATAAGTTTGGAATGTAAGTTTGAAGCTTGAGACATTAGAAATCAATAGATCGAGCAATTATGATCCAGATTTAGGAGCGGAACGAACTGATTAATAGACTAAATACAATAAACACAAAGATAGGAAGAATAACACAAATATTCAGTGAACAATATCTTCTATTAAATAATGAAATAGGCTAAAGTTGTAAAACTACAGAACTGAAACTTGCTCGAATGGTTGTAGCTATCTCTGAGAAGATACGTGGCTGCTACACACATCCGTCTGAGCAGAATGGATTACAATGAGGCTCCAGAGGCCCTTTTCATATTACTCGTGAATGCCAAAACCCTAGACTTCCAAAAACCTAACCCTAGAAGGTGAAACGCCAAAAGTCATGTGGACCCTATGGGTAAGTTGGTATAATTTGGTACCTCAACTTCCTAGGGTCATAATTTTTGCATACGGCCTCCATTTTAGGTGCGTGATAGCCCGTTGGAAGTACAACAAGATGTGCTTACATGAAAACATACAAAATAAGCCAGTTGTATTAGGCGAGAGGCCACCCGTATCCACCTGGAGAATGTGTGAGGCTTCAAACAGCCCCAAAAGTGTAGATCTCACAATTATAATGCAGTAAAGAAAGACGTGTTGAATCAAAAACAAACATGAGGATCCAGTTGCAATAGGTGGGTGGCCACCAATATCCACCTGGATCAGATTAAGAGCTTGTAGATCTCCATCGCTATCGCTATGTATTGAATTGCGTTGTTGATTAATACAAAGATGGTGTTCTTAGTTACTTTGTGGTTCAAATTTGTGTTCATCGTGTAGACTTGTAGCGCAATGATCCTCTGACTGGCAAGGGAGCACCACTTCTGGCTTTCATTGTTTGTATTGTTAGCATAGGTTTGTAATTTATTTGTTGTAGAGATAGATCTACTTTATTTACATTCTGGTTTGTTTTGTTTATTGTTTTGTATTGGATTCTTGTTATAAATAACTTTGTTTCATGTGTTAAAATTGATCAAAGGTTAAGTGATTTCACATCTATTCCTTGACACCACTGGATTGTTCAAATTTCATAAGTTGAGTACTTTGGCAACATACTTTGTTCCAACACCAATTTCAAACAGTAACTTGTTGTCATTAGATCAGAGTTACTCTGTTTTTTATATTCTTTTCCATTACAACCCTTATGATGTCATTGTGTTAATTCATTTCACAAGTCATGCCTTGGTTTAATTAGAATCGGATTATAACTACACTCATGTGTTGGTTTTAATTCAAATACCTTGAACCATAACTACGTCATTACACACAATTGTTTTACACAATAGTTTTAGGCTCTGATTCGATTTGACTATAACACAGACATAGTTTAGGTTACAAAGAACAATCATTGTGTTGCTTCTCAAATATTAATTCAAGGAACTTGGTTTAGTCTTAAGACATAGAACTACATCACTTGAATATTTGAGAATTAGTATGATGATGGTTTGAGTTGTCCATATAAGTTTCCATGCAATGTGAATGTTTGAATCGATGCTTATAGTTAGTTTCTTTCTCTATTTGTTTGATGATGGAATTTCTTTGGTTACATGAAACTTACACCTCACCAGAGTTAAAATGATATTGTTGAGTTATATTCTTGCAATGAACATTGAGTAAAAATTAATGAAAGATTTGCAAATTGATCTTGTTAAACTCTGTATTCTTAATTCTGTGAGCTTCGTAGAGAAGTGTGAACAAGATTAATTTTGATATTGTTTTACATGCTTCATTTTCATTAGACAAAGTGTCATTGAAGGTAGGAACACAATTTATTTTTGACACTTAGGTGTTAAGCTTAAGTGAAATGTTGTAAGTCTTTGGCTAGCAAGCATTTCTTTGTTCTGCTACCCAATAGACATAGATTATCTCGTTTCATTTGTAGTAAAAAAAAATAAAAATTAATTAATGTGTGAAGACTGTTATTTTACATAGAATAGAATAGTTTAGACAATCATCTTTGTTTCCTAATCCCTACACATATAGTGTCAGAATCTATAAGCTTACGCCCCTGGATTGATGATTTTATGCTCAATAATTAAGTCAATTAATTAGCTCGATACCGGTCAGGGTTCCTATTCTTGTATGTGTAAAGTTATATGTGGATCAGTGTCACAAGACACAGGAAGAAGAAGAGGACATGTCCCATGTTTTTTATGCTAGTGCAGTTGGCAATTTGATGTATGCAATGTTATATACTAGACCATACATTGCACATGTAGTGGGAGTTTTGAGAAGGTATATGTCAAACCAGGGAAGGAGCATTGGACAACAGTAAAGAGGGTTTTTATGCAGTTGCATGGCACCACTAGTTATGGTTTGTGGTACCAAGGAATACTAGGATTGGATAGAGTGTTTGGCATACATGGGTTTGTTGATGCAAACTGGGCCGGAGATCTAGATCGCAGAAGATCTACAAGTGGGTATGTTTTTAACCTGTTTGGAGGAGTAATTAGTTGGATGAGAAAAAGAGGAAAAGACAATATGTAGTGGCACTCTCAACTACATAAGTTGAATACAGGGAAGCCACTCATGCAAGCAAGGAATCAGTATGGTTACAGGGATTGTGTTCATGTATTGAGTCAGTATAACAAGTTGTAAGGATAGACTATGACATTAAGAGTGCAATATTCCTAGAGAAGATCCCAAATTACCATTCAAAGACAAAGCATATTGATGTTTATATCACTTTGTGAGAGAAATGGTTGAAGAAAAGAAGGTGTGGTTGATGAAAATGGACACTTTGAAGAATGTTGCAGATTCATTAACAAAATATATGAGCACTGAGAAGTTCTCTTGGTGTAGAGGATCTATGGGCATTGTTGCCCTGGATTGTTGACTATGTAACCTTGTAACACCCTATATGAAAATAATACAACAAGTGGGAGAATGTTGGGTATGTGTTATATTATTTGCACGAATACACCTAGTGTATACGTTGTGTCGAGTGGATGCGGGGCAGGGGGTTGTAGAGAGGGATGCAACACCCCTGGAAAAACAAATTGGTGTTTGTTGCGTTCATTTTTAACAGTTTTTTGGCACATGGTTTTCGTCGATGGTTTTATAATTCTCGTTAAGGAATTAAGTTTGTTGCCTAATCTGGGTCAATGGATTAGGGGTTTGGATGTCATGGGATCCTATATATATTGTATTGTAAACAATGAAGAATAATATGAATATAAGATTAAAGGTGCGGCTATAAACAGGTTGTTGGTTTTCCCGGTTTGGGTTTCTAGGGTAAAAATATATGTGTAATGTGTGTGTGTGT
>ML816920.1:50828-86266 GCA_009831015.1 Picea engelmannii
GTCGCAAATGTCAAGCAAAGCATACTGCCATGATGACGACACTAAGGAGACACTTAGAATACCTCAAACACCTGATTTGGAGGAAGAGGGATGGTTAACTAAAGTCAGGTATCTCTTGCCACCTGAAAGAAGCTTTCAAACTAAAGTTTTATAAGAGAGCGCTCCCCTATATCACCCTTAGGAGCACTGGCTCTCCCCTATAAGGTGCTAGGGAGCGTTATAACACCAAAATTCTCCTCTAAAGGAGCGCTGCATATATTAAGAGCGTTGGCACCCCCCTAAATCCTACTAGGGAGCACTATAGCACTCTGATGGCCTTTTTGAGGGAGCGCTGCCTATTCTGAGCAGTAGTTGGTCTGTTGAGGAGATTAAGGGGAGGATCTTTCAATCTTGGAAGGAATTTGCATTCGAATTCCTAGTTCAGCCATGATCTTAGGAGAAGATCCTTGGTTTAAGGAGGGAAATCCTCAACTTACCCTAAAGATACCTCAAGAGGTTAAGCCTCTGTAAACTTATATAAACAGGCTCTATCATGGTGGAAAGGAGGAAGAATTGCAAGCTTGAAACCTATGATCTCATAGGAAACACATGGTGAACTGGAGGAGAGTAATCAGTGAAGCTACTGTCATCCGGGTCATGGATATTTTGAGCAAGGGTTAGACAAAGGGGACTTGACGAAGCTATCACATTCGCATCTATGGTTGTAAGTTACTTCTGTCATTGTTCTCATCAATATGACACGCTTGACCTGTTTCTTTCTAGTTTGTGTTTGATATCACATAAACTTGTCTCTAATAGATAGATCTATTTCAAGATAATATCAATAGAGTAGGAAGTGGTCATACTATTGTTTGTCTACAGGGCTCATCGAGGAGCGAAAGATTGGAGCTCAACTCGGAGCGTGCAGGGACAAACGCCGGCAAAAGGCACTTATTTTCTCCTTCCTCCTCATGCATTAGTTTGTATAGATCTGAAAGGAAGTAAGTGTCCACATTAAGCGTCTTCTGTCTTAAGAGTTAAGATTCTAACTCTCAAGAAGAGATCTACCTGTCCGCAGGGAGATTTCCCTTCAACACATTCTGATGAAGAGCTTCATCATTCCATACATGAATATTTTGATGAGGACTTTGAAGATCAAACACTCCAGGTTCCCATTGAAGTCCTAGAGCATGAAAATCATGAAGATGAGGGAAGTTATCAAACATTTGAAGAGGAGTAAGAGATACCTCATGAATCCTTTGAAGAAGAAGACTTTGATGAAGCACATCATGTTGATTATCAAGTCCATGAAGAATATTATATTGGAGAAAGCACTCCTCTTCATGAAGATGAGAATTCAGTAAGCCTTAGATCCACTCAAAATTCTGAGTTTGATGATATTTATTACTATTATTTTGAGAAGATTGAATTTAAAAAAAAAAATACATGAAGTAATGATGAGTTTGAGAAGGTATTTTCTCCTCCATTTAATGGAGATGAGGGCATCCAAGATTTCATCTTTCCTCTACATGATGATAAGGGTTTGGTGAGTTGTACTTGTTTTCAAGTTTTTGAATTATGTGATGCATCCTTTGATGACTTGGAAAATGAAGAGTTTGTAGATAAACCCTTGGATTTGGTCAATTTATCATTTGATGAGGAACATGATGACCATGAAATTGAAAATGTTGATGATATTGTACATATTGGGATGCATAAATGGAATGATATTTTTTTTCATTTTGATGGGGATCATATTTATGGTATTGATTATGACTCTAGAGTCAAGAGTGCAGAATTGATTCCTTTGGAACAACCATCATTTTCAAAAAAAAATCATGATCACTTTCAGCCATATATGTACATTGACGATGCAGAATTTTGTCAACATGAAGAGGATATTTTCATAGATTTGTTTCAACCATCTAGGGATAATTTATTACAGATTTATCATGGAAATTTCCAACCTTATAATACATTATCTTTTGAGCACTTGGAGTTATTTTATGAAGGTAAAAATTTGGAAAATTGTTAGCCATACCTATTCTCAAATTTTGGTGAACATTCATGTGTCAAATCAGCATTAGAGCACTCTTATGGGGTTGTGATTCACAAAGGGTAGAAAGTATTTCATAGCAGAAATTTCCATCCATCTTTTTCTTCATATTTCCCTCAATATGTGATTGGAGATACAATTGGGAATTATTCTTTTGGTGCTAAAATATCTATGGGGAAAAAGTGTTTTCAACTTATGGTTTGTTGTAAGGATTTCCATACATGTATAGAAGGGAAACAAGCCCTAGGTTGGGAGTAAAACAAATTGAGATTTGAATTTATGCACCATTTTTCATCCACATTTTTTTTGGGAAACCATGAGGTATTTTTCAGACTTCTTATGATTCCATCTCAAGTCTTGGGGAGTGTTATAACCCTAAATTTCTCTACGTATTCATACCTGGCATTTCGTCATCTTACTTGCATTTTTTTCCAAGCCATCACTAAGTTGCTCTTCTTAAAAACTCATTTTTTTAATATGTACCTGCCCTGCAACAATATTGTCCATGTACATACGCTTGTTGCACCACTACAGCCCACATATGTACACATGTTGCACCACTACAGCCTGCGTATACTTGCAAAAGTTGCAAGGAATTCGTTGAGATTACGGGCTATTGGGTAGTTTCCCAACTAATCCACCGCCTATAGCTCGTCACCCAACCGAATAACCATCCTTTTGTCATATAAAAGGAGGTGTTGGGGTCTCATTCCACATCTAGACATAAGAATAGTGAAACTCTTCTTGTTTCACATCCCCTCCTTGCCCCAAGCATTTGCAGCCCTTTTGTGAGAATTGCCTCAAAATTCCCCAATTTGCCTTTCTTTCTCCATCATAAGCCCATCATACTTCCCAAGAAGAAGGTTGAGAGGAGAAAGATACACAGAGGTGCACTTGGAGCTTGGTGAAGAGGAACTTGGACCAGGTTCGTGGAGCAGTAGCCGACTTTGGTTGTAAGTTATCATTGTATTATCAATAAAAGAAGTACTTTTCCTTTCCCAAAACATGATGTGTCGAATGTTTGCATTTGATTTATGTTTTTATTCTAACATCTAACCCTTATTTATGTATGAAATGTATGCTTGTAGATTTTAGTTTGTCTTTCTTTGAATGCAAGCCAGCCTTGGGAGGAGGTTTGCAGTTAGTGAAGCCTTCAAGCATGAGAGGATCATCACCGGACGCGGAGTAGAGGTATAGTTACCCGATCCTTCTCACTTTTTCTTTTCGTATATGAGTCTGGGATATGTTTGGGGTAGTTAGAGAAATAGGATAATTTGAAGTGACCAGGCCGCAAGAAATTGTGCCTGAACCAGCTCCGAGAGGCGATTACTTGAATTCGGAGGAACCTATTGTTTCTCGCTTTGGAGCAAAATCTCTAGGGCCAACCAACCCTCCGATCACTGACTTGTCGACGCCAATCTTGGTACAAGTTTTCCCTCCAAGGGTAACACATCACAAGCGTTAGATAGTCTTGCAAGCAGCTATGGAAGCAAATTTTCCTACTTCGTCAGGGAGTCCTCACACTCCCTCAACGACTACCACCACGGGGGGTGTTTCACCTCCTAACCCACCTTCATTGGTCCAGACCACAATGGTCTCGACCACCTCTACTTCAGGTAGTGGTATGATACTGTCAGCAATGACGACCACTTCCCCGTTCACACAGAGTGCGACGGGCCCTCCGTTTACATACAGGATGCCCGACTTTGATACAAACTCTATCATTACCTACTCCACCCTACAAACCATGGATTTAGGGGCAAGGAGCTCAAATTATCCCTTTCAAGGGTCCATGGGGGGCACCTCAGTCTCCTATAACGCTATCCCTTATGCTGGAGTTCATATACCTCCTCTGCCCCCCTCGCTTGGTGGCGCTTTCCAGCCACCCATCGGGCTGAACACGAACTACAGCTTGTTTGGAGAAGGAAATCTAGGACCTTATTCTTACACCACGTCGGTGGGATCCATGTCGTTCTCTTTGTTCGGCGCATTTGGTAATAACTCTTTTACGTCATTTGTCATCTCAGTCGGGGGAAACCTTAGTTTTGGACAACAAAATCCTGTGCGAGGTACTATTCCTACACAGGCGGCAAGTACAGGAGTTTTCTCCTCACAACGACATTAGAATCCTTGGCAGGGATCAGTTCCCTCATCAGGGATATCGACCAGGGGAAACCCCTTCCATGGTCAATGGAACCCCAAACAACGCTCATTACCTATGTCCATCGGATCGGCGAGGGGCAACCCCTTCTAGAATATTTGGAACACAACGCAGGGAGCAATCCCCGCCCAGCCCTCGACGTCCAATTACGGGAATCAGCCAATGATGTATGATCCAAACTTTATGAGCAGAACGAAATGACTACAAATTATTACCAGATACTTAACATAGAATAACAAAGATACAGTAAAACTAGATTTCTATTCAATAAGGAAATAAGCTGAAACTGTAAAATGCAGCGGAAAACAAACTTGCTGGAATGGTGGCGGCTTATCTCTGAGAAGAGATATGACGGTTGCGCTCATTCGCAAGAAGATGATTACAATGAGGCTCTCAAGGCATTTTTACAATAAACCAGAGTTTTAAAAACCCTAAACATCCAAAAACCTAACCCTAGGAGATGAAGCGCCAAAAGTCATGTGGGCCCCGTTTGGGTAAGTCAATACATCAACTTCCCGGGGTCGTAACTTTTGCATACGATCTTCGTTTTAGGCGTATGATAGCCCATTGGAAATATCTATCCGAGGACTACAACATTTGCACAAAAAAATTCATGATGAAATTTTACAACCGCAGCATACCCCAAAAAAACGTCGTTTAGGGCCTCAAAACAACTCTAGAAGTTTAGGACCCGAAAAACTGCTAAAAATAGTAAATTATCAAAATTGCTAGAAAGTTGTTTTGAGCCAGCTGGAAAAGGCGGGTGGCCACCGATATCCACCTAGATCAATCCTCCATCCTTAGGAAGCAATGGTCTCCATTACGTTGAGTTCCCCCATCAGATGAGGAATTTTTTGCTGAATTTGGCCCCGAGTGAGCCACTTGCCTTGGTGCAGGAGCTGCCCTACTTTGACGACTCGATAAAGTTGGATCCTTTATTGTTGAGTTCCCTTGATCTGTGTGTCCACAATCTGATCATCGGATGCATGTTGTATGCAGTCGGGGTTGAGCTCTGTTGGTGTCAGTTGTTCTACAACGTCTGAGGTGTCCAATAATGGTGGGAAATAAGGCCGAAGGAGGTCCACGTTGAACACTGGGTGCAGGCCAAGGAAAGGAGAAATGTTGAGTGCAAAAGAATTATCCCCCACTGCCTTGGTGATGGTGTACAGCCCATATCGGAGTGGGTGAAGCTTCCGATGGGGTCCTGTAAGGCGTTCTTTCTGCAAGTGCAACCAAACTTTGTCCCCCACCTTAAACTTATGTGGAACCCGATGTTGATCATGGCGTTGCTTGTACTTGTCATTAGACTTCTGTAGGATATCCTGAACCTGTTGGTGGATGTGTTGGATCCTCTCAATGAATCGGGTGGCTTTGTCAGCCTTAGTTGGAGTAGGAGAGGAGTCGGTCGAGGTGACCGCAAGGGGAAGTGCAACATCTATGGGACCCAATGGTTGGAATCCCAACCCCACCTGAAAGGGGTTGTGGCTGGTTGAGCTATGCAGGGCTCGGTTGTAGCTATGCTGGACATAGGGAGGACTCTCATCCCATGTGCGGGGGTGCTTGGAATTATACATGCGCAGGATATGCACGATCATTCGATTTGCGACCTCGGTTTGGCCATCTCTCTGGGGGTGGAAGGTCGTGGATTTGGTGAGCTTGGTGTCCAGCAGTGACCAGCGGCTTGACCAGAATGTGCTGAGAAATCGATTGTCCCGATCTGATACAATGGTTTGTGGGATTCCAAAATGTACCCAGACTCGTTCAAAGAAGAGCTTGGCAGTGGCTTCTACTGTGATGCTCTTCTTGCAAGCAACTAGAATCGCCATCTTAGAAAAGCGATCATCAACCACAAAAACACATTCATTTCTCCGCTTGGTGGATGGTAGTCCATTAAGATGGATTCCCATGGTCTTTCAGGAGTAGGAAGAGGGGTGTACAGGCCTTGTTTCTTAGTGGTTGGTTTGGCAATAGCGCAAGCAGTGCAAGACCTGATATACTTGTTGACCTCCTGTCGAAGTTTCGGCGAATAGAAATTTTTTTGTAGCATTGCCACTGTCGTTTCGACGCCGAAGTGTCCTTCCACCCGACTGTAGTGGGATTCCCAGATCAGCTTCGCTCGCTCACTTGAGGGAACACATATATGGCCCAGACGACACAACAACCCATCCTGAAGATGGAAATTATTGACAGTTGCCTTTGCACCCAACATTTGGTAGGTGGTGGCGAAGTCCGGGTCTGTCTCATAGAGTTGGGGCCATCCAGAGGTCTCATGGCCGCAGGAGTCTAGCACTGTGGTGAGTGCAGCGACTGGTGGTCTACTGAGGCAATCAGCGACACGGTTGGTGCTTCCTGTTTTATACTTGATGTTGAGGTGGAATTTCTGCAAGTATGTGGACCACTTTTGATGGCGGTCATTCTGCAATTTTCCCTGTGTTTGCATGAATTGCAGTGGCTTATGATCAGTGTGGATGACTATCTCCCTCCCAAGAATGTAATGTCTCCACTAGCGGCAGGCTTGCACAATGGAGTACATTTCTTTGTCGTAAGTAGGGTACTTACGGACAGCATCTGATAGTGTTTCACTATGATAGGCCACGGGGTGGTCGTGTTGTGTGAGAACGGCACCCACAGCATAGTCTAAAGCATCAGTCTCAATCTCAAAGGGTTGTTGTAGGTCTGGTAGTGAAAGTACTGGGGCTGAGCACAAGCGTTGCTTCAAATCATCAAACGCTTGTTGTTGGGGATGGCCCCATGCAAATTTTTCCTTACCACCACCCCTGGTTATTTGGCTGAGGGCCCATGCAATATGGGAGAATCCCAACACAAACCTGCGATAGAAATTGGCAAGGCCCAAGAAGCTTTGAAGCTCATTAAGTGTGGTTGGGGCTGGCCAGTCACGGATGACATGGATCTTGGTTGGATCCACATGTATGCCATGTTGATCAATGATGTAGCCTAGGTAATGGACCATGTCCATGCCGAAGGATCATTTTTCCAAGTTGGCATATAGCTTGTGTTGCCACAGGGTGTGCAGAACCTGTTGAATATGCTGCAAGTGTTCGGCCCAAGATTGAGAGGACGATGGGAGAAACAATGACACGCATCCTGAAAGGGGTGTTCAGTAAATCTTCTCATAATCTGAATGTGAGGGCCGCCCAGAACTACTCTATGGTGGTGGATTTGTCACAAACCCCTTGCGCAATGTTTGCTTTAGAGGTCCTCCAGAGCTTCCCTTCGCAGAGAAAGGATTTGTTATCTGCTCTGGGATCTGCAGAGACTTGTAATACAGGAACGATCCTTCTCAATATGACCAACTCAAAACCTCATCTCCCTTACCACATTATGTTTCAGATAGTAGTGGCTTACACCACGAAAAATCTTACCCGAAATATTTTTTGCACGGTGGTTGATGAGGGTGCCTCGACTTGCGTGATTTCGTTGGTGTGTTGGAAGGCCATTGGCCAACCCATTTTGTCTCTGTCACCTACTCTGCTTATTGCTTTAGATGGTCATTATTTCATACCACATGGAATCATCCCTTCTTTCCCCATGCAGTTAGGAGGGAAGACCATGTGCGTCAAAGTTGAAGTGGTCGATGTGCCTCTCGATTACAACCTTATGTTAGGAAGGAGTTGGACTTATAAAATGCATGTAGTGGTTTCCATGGTTTTTCGGGTCTTGTTTTTTCCACACGAGGTTTGAATCATAACCATTGACAAGATGTCCTTCTCCAGGCCTGACCCTTCATCGACAGGAAACACGGTCCCGATGATTGATAACCCTCAGGATGGTGTCATCAACGTGGGGATCAATTTGTGCCAACCTTTGATGGGTACTTTCGATTACCCTCCACCTTCTGGCGATGTCAAGTTTATATCGATTTCCCCCGACCAGCCTAGGGCAGAAATATTTCAAGTGTCGTTGTTCCGAACAACTTACTTTAACTACCCATGGACTCTTCCTTCCCCATTGGCTTAGATGTAAGGAACAGGGAATCATGGCATAGCCATGCCCTTGTCCACGGTAGAATTTGCGTACAGTATTGTCCAGCAAGCTTCAGTCGACCCCAATCTGACTCCCACATAGAATTTAGATCCAGTCCTCGAGCCTATTTGGGCTCAAGGTTCCCTCGCCACTACTAATTCTTTAGACTTGGTATTTCCCTCTGACAAGGTGATTATAGAGGTATTGACTAGTCCAGATAGACCCTGGGATGAACTCCATCACAGCTCTTATTTTCTCTCATATTTAAGAAGAATAGAGGCAAGTGAATTTGTGTTGACTATGACAGGAGACAGGTCTTGTCATGTTAATCCTCTGGCTATGCATGCAGTTTACGACGAGGGTAATATGGTAACTATCATTGAAACGATACCTATAGATATCTCCAGAACCCTTGGCGTGATGCAGAATGTCTTCGTTGGAGTAGAATGCTCCCCCGAGGAGATTCGAATCTACACATATTTATTTAAGGAATTCCTCGATGTTTTTTCCTGGTCTTACGAGGAAATGTCAGGCATTGATCCAAGAATCGTCGAACATGAGATAAAGACTTATCCTGACGCAAATTCATTCTGACACAAGCTTCGTCTGATGAATCCTTAGAAAGCAACAACTATTAAGGTTGAAGTAGAGAAATTGTTTAAAGTCGGTTTCATCTACCCCATATAGTTGATGCAATGGGTGTCAAATCCTATTCTGGTTAACAAAACACAGGGTACGATTTGCGTGTGCATGGACTTCTGTGACTTGAATAAGGCTTGTCCAAAGGATAATATCCCCACCCCATTCATTGATTAGATTGTCAATAAATGCACAGGTTGTGAGATCTTTTCATTCATGGATGGTTTTTCAGGATATAACCAAATTTAGATCAAACCCAAAGACCAACATAAAATAGCTTTTATCTATCCATGGGGAACATTTTCTTATTGTAAGATGTCTTTTGGCCTAAAGAATGTTGGAGCCGCTTTTCAGCAGGCCATGTCTTTTTCTTTCCATGACCTTAGACATATAGTTGAGGCTTATCTCGATGATCTAGCATCATGATATCGCAAGAGAGTTGATAATCCCACACACCTCCGACTAATCTTCGAATGACGTCGCTACTATCAGATGCGCTTGAATCCTAACAAGTGCAGTTTCTGCGTGACATCGGGTCGTCTTATAGGTTTCATAATTTCGACAATAGGGATCATGGTCGATCCTCTGAAGGTTGAGGCAATAGTTCAGTTTTCTCCCCCATGCACAGTCCCTCAGCTTCAAATCTTGCAGGGGAAAGCGAACTTTCTACGACGTTTTATCGCAAACTATGTCGAGATCACTAAAGGGTTTATGCGTTTACTGAAAAAGGGAGTCCCTTTCTATTGGGATGAAGTCGCTCAATGCTCTTTTGAAGCGTTGAAACGTGCCCTTACATCTACCCCTCTACTCTGGCCTCCCAATTATAATAAATATTTCTTATTGTACTTGGTCGCTACAAAGTCGACCATCGATATGGTCTTGGTTCAAGACGATGATCTGCTCGAAGAGCATGTGATTTATTACTTGAGTCGAGGCCTGGTTGGACCGGAACTCAAATAATCCCATGTTGAGAAGCTTGCGTTGGAAACAATGCATGTTGTCCAGTGGTTCCTTCATTATATCATGCTTCGCAAGACCATCGTCATTGTCGTTGTGAATCTATTTCAATACGTGTTGACACGACGCATCATTGGTGGAAAAATCAGTAGATGGATTGTTATCCTTTGGGAATTTGACTTGGATTTTGTTTCCGCGAAATCCAAAAAGTCACTGGTCTTTGCAAAACTTATTTTTTAACTTTCCGTCGAATCAAGTGATGTTACGCCCGAAGAATCACCTATTAAAGGCAATATTTTTCTGATCGCATCTTTGGACCCCTGGTATGGTGATATACTAGTCTATCTCCAGACTTTGAAGTGCCCCACTTCTACTTCTCGTGACGAGTGTCAATGAATTCTCCATCAAGCATGAAACTATCTCATACTCGATGACATTTTGTATCGTCGAGGTGTAGACTGTATTCTTCATCAGTGCCTTATACACGAAGAAGAGGAACTCGTTCTTAACGAATTCCACACTAGAGCATGTGGTGGTCATTTTTCTGGGTTGGAAACAACCCAAAATGTTCTACGAGGTGGTTACTTTTGGCCTACATTAATCAAGGATTGCGTTGAGTTAGTCAAGAAGTGCCAACCGTGTAGAATCTTCTCTCGGAAGATGAGGGCACATCCTGCTCCCATGTTTCCCGTCATTGTTTTTTGGTCCTTTCACCAAGTGCGGGATTGATTTTACCACATTCCACTCATCTTTAGTCAGGGGGCATCATTATATCATCGTAGAGGTAGACTACTTCACAAAGTGGGTTGAGGCTATGCCAACATTTAACAATGATGGCGAAACAACAACTCTCTTCATTTTTAACCAAATAATAGCAAGGTTCGGCATCCTGAAGGAGATTGTCACTAACCATGGTAGTCACTTCCAGAACAAAATGATGTCTGAGTTAACATCAAATCTTGGGTTGAGGTAAGAGAATTCATCACCCTACTACCCACAAGCGAATGGTCAAGTGGAATATGTGAACATATCCCTCAAGACTATTATGAAGCAAACGATCAATTCTGCAAAGTCAAATTGGCATTTGATGTTGTACTTGGTGTTATGGGCCTACTGAACATTTATAAAGACTGCCACTGGTTTCTCACATTTTCAACTCATTTATGAGATGGAATCAATCTTGCATATATAGTGCCAGGTCGCATCTCTAAAGTTGGCAGTAGAGTTATTGCCAAACACTTCACCTCTTGAGGAATGCTTATTATATCTCAAGAAGCTCGATGAGCAACGTCATGATGCAGCCTTGGCCAATGAGGCTCACAAGAAATGAGTCAATTGTCAATATGATCGGTCTGTTTGTCCTTGGATTTTCTCCGAAGGCAACCTTGTCCTGGTCTACGACCAAGATAAGGATCCCCTGGGGAAGGCAAGTTTAAACCCATGTGGTTCGGACATTTCAATGTGAAGGAGGTCTTAAGGAAGGGCACTTATCGTCTGGTTGACTTTGAAGGAAGTGCTTTGGCAGAGCCTAGAAATGGGCTCTACCTCAAGAAGTATTACTCGTAGGTTGGTCACCTGGGAGACTTCTTGTACATATGTATAGTTATTATACAATTAGTTTTTTGTCTTTTTGTTTTATGGATGTGTCGTTATTTATGTCATCTTTTTACTGTGGCAGATGTCAAGTGAATCGGAGGTGTTCTTTGGGTTCGCGAACGGTGCTAGCTGACACACTCGGAGGCTTGCTTCCACAGCTTAGGTGATTTTCATGCCTCAAGGCCAGTTGCTATCTTATGGAGGTATATGTCTAGGTGATGCTACAAATAATGTCGTCGAATGCAGCGCAGTGATAGATTTTCTTCGTAACGCTTTGTCGCATGGCATTTCTCACCTCCGGGTTTATCACGTCTATGATCCTACTTTACATCGACATTTCCTTAGGGTACCTCTCTTAGAATGTTGCTTTGATTACATTGCGTACATCCATGTTCCTAGGAGATTAAATCAAATGACAGATACTCTAGCTAATAAAGAATTAGATTGGCATCTTGCACATACATAAAAAAAAGCACACACATACACATGTACATAAATTTGTAAAAAATGTGATCCATAAGACATAAAAAGATGTAAATATATATATGTATATATAAAAAAGTCTCAGAGTACATATGTGGACGCGAACACCTCAAAAATAATAATCCGGTATACATCACGAGCTTATGCCCTCAAAAATATACAAAAAGAGTGCCCTCGGCACACAATGAGTCCATCCTATCTAAGCTCGGGGCCTATTGGCCCTGCCGTAGTGAATAACGATGTTTTCCAAACGCCAAAAGAGTTGTACCCAAGTCTATGGCTCCCCAACTACATGAGGTTGCATTGATGGTGGGAGATCCTCGATCTCGACCATGGGAACTGCACGAGTGAGCGCGGTGAAGTTCCGCTCCACCCGTCTCAACACTCTCTTAGCCTCTCCGACTAGAGGTCCCCCTGCGGTTGTTGGTCCGTTGGCTGCTGCTAGTACTGCCTCTAGTCGAGGACGTCACCTAGTCCTCGAGAAGTCTGATCGATGCACAGGTCCCACATCTGTACATGACAGATACATAGTTGTCAAATACTCTGATGCACATGAAAATTATATATAGAAGAAACTAAAAAATAAATAACTTTAAAAACACACATACCTATCTCTCCTCACTCCTCTCCAGGAGGTACAGGCATGCTTGGATCCCTAGAAAAGTTGATTCCATCATAGGGGTAGTCCTCTATCGTTGGAATTTGTCATTCCCACCAGTCAAAGAATGTGTCATCGAAGGCCTCTATGGTCCTTCCTCCCCCCTGTCATGGAAAAAATATTTCCCATCTACACACTGCTGGGAAGGAGGCCACATGCCCCCACATCGTCTCTCTCGGACTCAGGCTGGGTACCCTCTCAAAGAAGAATGAGCATAGAATGGTACTGAACCCGAAGTTCTTGTTGCTACGCTCACGACAATCTATAAGTTTCCTCTTCATGCAAGTAAGCATGGTCATTCTCCAGTCAAAAATACGTGGATCAAGGCACTACATAGCACAATACATGTGCACCCAGGAATCCTGGTGGATGGTCGCGGATCCAGTGATCTGCCCAATGAGAAATAGGATCACCTTCAATGATAGGTTGATGATCTTGTTGATGGGCACTTGAGAACCTACTTTCTCAGTGCCTGCCTCACAATGCATCCCGATGTAGTCGATGATGTTGAAGGGTCTAGGAGGAAATGTGTGTAGGTTGATTGGTTCCCCTCTCCTCGAGAGGCCATTCAAGAAGTAAATATCCCCGGTCGTCAGAGTCAACGACTGCCCCTCAATCATGAACGCCTCTGCTTCTGGGTACCAGTAATCCACCAGGGTATTCAGTAGCCCAGGTTGTTCCCTCATAAGCAGACATTGGTAGAACTTCCACAACTCACATTGTTTTAATGCAGCAATGGTAGCAGGATCATCATCGACCAAGATATCAATCTTCTCGTGTTCCCTCTCCCTCCAGTGGACATACATCCTGTTACATGACAAGTTCAAGGGGGAGTTAGCTCTTGCATATTTTATTTTTTCCATGCTTTTGAGGGTGTACGCGGGTTGTTTTGGACACAGTCGTGTACATCCGCAAGCAGACTATTTTATGCCCGCAGATGTACGCGTGTTTTCCTTGGACAGCCCGCATACACGTAGGGCCACCTTTTTTTAAGAGAGCATGCCCCCAAACAAACTAAAAACAATACATAATTGAAGAATAGAAATGCAAGAGGGATGAGTTTATACTTACTTGGTCCGAGCAGAAGTTTGTTTCGTCCTCTGAATCTCACAGAATCAACTCTTTTAGAAAAGGGGTACTTTTTACCCTTTTGGTTAATTTTCAAATTGCAATGGTGAAAATGAGATGTCAGCTTCTATTTATAGACTTTTTTGGCCCTTTTTGCCACTTTTTTAAACCCTTTTGTCATTTTTTCTGGCTTGAAACTCATTTAATGTGGTTCTTGAGTTTCTTATTGGATGTTATGATGCACTTCACTTTTGGTTTGGCAACCATTTTGGGAGATGGGTCACTTTTAAAGGTCCTTTGGTAAAAGTCATTTTTTCCAACTTTTTGCATATAAGTTAGGATTCCACATCCTCTTTCTGCATCTCATTGTCTTTTCCTCTTTGCCATAGGATCGATCCCAGCGAAGTGCGACACAGAACTATCATTATTGTTTTATAAGTGTCATGATTAGGTGGTAGAGCCTACCTTTACATGGATTCCCTAGATAGATCCTTGTTACTTCTTGGCATCCATGTTGTCTCTAATGATTTTAGGCTCGGGAGTCCTTTCTAGTCCTGTTATGATTATGAGATTGAGCCTCATTTTCCTTATGCATCATTACCCTTGGCCTCACCCTCAGGACTCCCAAAAAATGAGCATGTTTTGTTGTCTTTCAAGATCGCTTTGAAATCCTAAAGCAACATCCAACGAGACTATATTTATTCTTTTCAATCTTGTTTGGATTAACTAAGAAAAGTAACCTCTTGGAGTCTTCTTTAATCCATTTTCAAACTCTCTAAACATGAAAATATTGTCGAGCGATCTTGTTGCCCTTCACACTCGCCAAACCCAAATTCGAAGGCACATCTATCTAGTGGAAGTTTAGCCCTTTTTCAGTCCATATGGTCAATTTTATGAACAAAGGTATACTCTAGGAACTTTGGTTCACTAGAAGAGTATTCTCAAGTATTATTTTAACCCTTTTTTCGGCCTGGGGGACTAAATTTACGAAAAATGAACCCCCACAGAGTCCATATTTAAGATATTTTCAGACTCCCTAAAATTGAAAATATCGCCGAGTGACCTTGTTCCTTCACACTCGTTAAATTGGTCCAGAAGAACATCCCCTAAGGAGTCCATAGTTAAGCTCTTTTCAGACTCCTTAAAATTGAAAATATCATTGAGTGACCTTGTTCCTTCACACTCGTTAAATTGGTACAGAAGAACATCTACTGGCATGAGTTTATCCCTTTTTACGGCATGTGGATTATGGAGGAAAAAGGTACACCTCGGGAGATTCATCTCGCCAAGAGATTTCTCCTCGGTAAATTTTATACTTTTTCAAGCTAAGGAGACTAAATCTAGAAAAAAAGTTATGAGTCCATAGTTAAGCTCTTTTCGGACTCCTTAAAATTGAAAAGATTGTCGAGTGATCTTGTCTTTGTAACACTCGTTAAAATGGTCTTAAATAGACGTCTTTTCGGTGCTAGTTTACCCCTTTTTCTAACCGTCTAGATTATTTCTGAAAAAGATACCCCAGCGGAGTCTTCTTTTACATTTTTCCAGACTCTCTAAATGTGAAAAAACTATTGATCTTACCTTCTCTGGGCTCGTTAAAATTACATTCAAGGGGGTTTCATTGTGTCTTGCTAATCGCGTCTGCATATCTGCGTCTTTGGCCTAATGTCATCTCCATGTTGCTCTCAACTGAACCTTTGAAGCATGCCTTATACGCAAGCCTTGTAGCACTTTGCCTCTGCGATCTGACACCTTGACCCATGGAGGAATTTTTCCTGAGTGTCCTTTTCCTACACATGTCTTCTTGCTCTAASCATTAGTGTGTTCYTTGTGCTTGGAACTAGTATTCTTGTGACACTTGTTCCTCCCTTGTAACGTAGCATTCTTTTATTCTTTTTCAAGCTATTTAAAAAAATTGAAAAAGACAAAAAAAATAAAAAATAAAAAACCCAAAAAGAGGGGAYGGGAAATATATATTCTTTTTTGGCAGCACAATG
Organism: Picea engelmannii; assembly: GCA_009831015.1. Lineage (NCBI taxonomy): Eukaryota > Viridiplantae > Streptophyta > Pinopsida > Pinales > Pinaceae > Picea > Picea engelmannii. Next base: position 66,404 of record ML816920.1, read on the forward strand.
AGTCACCCTTGGACAAAGMACATCCTTTTGTTTGTTYGTCAAGCTTTGGGATCTAATATGACCTTAGGAATTTGTTCTCGCTACATAGAGTTGTGTCCTCCTCYGTTTGGTTACTCTTCCAAACACATGGAGAGTTTGTGTTKCCTTCTGCATCGTGAACTTATGTCAATGTCATGCTGCTTGAGTTTGATCATCTTTCGTGCTATTGTCCAAGGGAATTTTCACCCAGCCTGAGTCATCCTTTCTACAGTTTGTCTCTTTTCCTCATGCCAGGCCATCTTGAAAGTCCAATCAAGTCCTTGTTCGAAATCAATGAAGTTCTCTGCCTGATCACCGAGATCCCCTTGTCTTTTCCCAATGAGTCATCAAAGAGCTCTGGGTAGCGAAGTCGTACACTCACATTACACTCCTACCTGAGTTTTGAAGATCTTGAAGTTGTTGCTCGAGCTCTAAAGGCCTCACCTCCAGCCATCAGGCGTTGTTGGCTTCTTGAAGATGGATACTATACTTCTATATCTTTGATTTTGAGATGTAGATCCACTGTGTATTGCTCACGGCTACACTTTATATAGTTATGTGACATGGATCTGTAGTGTATTTGATTGGCATCCATGATTTATTTCATCTCGAGCATGAGTATGCCCGCCTCGGAGAGACAATTGTTAGTTTTGTAGATGGCACCTCCCGAACGTTGGTCCTGGGCTCACTCGTTTCATACATTAGTGAAGATTTTGTAATGTATTTCGGCCATCATATGCTCTTTTGATCTCACACATTAGGGGACATCTGTTATAACCCTAAATTTTTCTACATATGCATACCTGGCATTTGGCCCTCTTACTTGCATTTTTTTCCAAGCCATCACTAAGTTTCTCTTCTTAAAAACTCATTTTTTGAAGATGTACATGCCCTGCACCAATACTTCCTATGTACATATGCTTTCTGCACCACCACAGCCCATGTACGTATGCATGTTGCACCACTAAAGCCCGTGTATACTTGCAAAAGTTGCAAAAAATAAAAAGTTGTAAGGAATTCGTTGAGATTACGAGCTATTGGGTAGTTTCCCAAATAATCCACCGCCTATAGCCCGTCACCCAACTAAATAACCATCATTTTTTCATATAAAAGGAGGTGTTGGGCTCTCATTCCACATCTAGACATAAGAACAGTGAAACTCTACCCGTTTCACATCCCCTCCTTGCCCCCAGCATTTGGAGCCCTTTTGTGAGAATTGCCTTAGAATTCCCCAATTGGCCTTCCTTCTTCCATCATAAACCCATCATACTTCCCAAGAAGAAGGTTGAGAGGAGAAAGATACACAGAGGTGCACTTGGAGCTTGGTGAAGAGGAGCCTGGACCAAGTTCATGGAGCAGTCGCTGACTTTGGTTGTAAGTGATCATTGTATTATAAATAAAAGAAGTATGTTTCTTGTCCCAAAACATGATGTGTCGAATGTTTGCATTTGATTTATGTTTTTATTCTAACATATGACCCTTATTTATGTATGAAATGTATGCTTGTATCTTTTTTTTTGTTTGTCTTTGAATGCAGGAAAGCCTTGGGAGGAGGTTTGCAGTCAGCGAAGCCTTCAAGCACAAGAGGATCATCATCGGACGTGAAGTAGAGGTACAGTTACCTGATCCTTATCATTTTTCCTTTTCGTATATGAGTCTGGGATATGTTTGGGGTAGTTAGAGAAGTAGGAGACTTTTAAACGGTTATTGATCCACCTACATTGTAAACCCTAGTGTAGCCATAGGGGGGGTTTTCCCGCTAGCAGGGAGTGACATCATACATGAAATCCAAGGTGGCTATCTCTTGAAGTATGTGGATCATCCTTATTAGATGCAAGGGTTGCATCATGAAGGCCTTGTTGGGAGAAAGGATCAGCCATCATTGTTATATTGCAACCCCATTCAAACATGGATAGAGGAAGTTTGTAGATGCACATGCCAATATTGTCATCATTGTGTTTCTCTTGTCTTTCCTCATGAGTTGGATTCTATGTTTGGTCATGATTTAATGTCTATCCAAGCTCATAATCATTTTGTGCTAGATATATCCTTGGTTTGGTTCACAACTAAGAATAAGGGTAGAATTTTTGACCTTGATAATATGTTAGGGTGGCTTCATCGGTTATGTGATTATGCCTAGTACTTTCTTCCATCAAGAAGATTAGATAGGATAGTTGTAGTTCAAGTTGTGTGTTTCCTTTATGCATATTGATTTTACCTTCTTATTCACTTGTGTGTAATTATTGCTTGAATTTATGCATTTATAATTAGTTAAATTTTTTATGTAGTCTTGTCTTTAAAAAAATGTGTATATGTATGATGAAATAAATATTTTTGTTGCATTTCATTTATGCTTCGTATACCAAAGAGATTGTATCCCCCCACCCTTTGTTACCATTGATTTTATGGTGATATGTATAAATATCTTTTTGGTTTGATGTTGAGAGTAGGTATTGGAGTTTTAGAGATTTTATAGGTTCTCTTGCGCTCTACGGTGAGCACATGTCCTCGTGTTGGACCCAGATGTTACCCCCTCACATCCAGGGGTAACTAGAGGATATTTTTCTCCTATGATCCACATTACATACACTAGATCCACAAATGAAATCCATGCTTCTCGATAAATTAATGATTGATGATGCTTCCCTTGTGTTTGTCCTCTCACTCTCACTTGACGACTATGGTGCCTGTTATCGCACAGTTTGTATTTTAGGTCACAGGCTACAGGATAGTGGGAAAACTGGCGTAACATAAAACTTCCCCACCCACTGTCACCTCGATGGGGAGGTTCTTTTTGTTTAGGGAGGTTAGCCCAGGGGAGACATCCCCGGTAACCTGGCACCAAAATGTTATCGCGCAGTTTGTATTTTAGGTCAAGTAGCTTAAAGGATAAAGGTCAAACTGGCATAAAAGGAAACTTCCCCACCCACTATCACCTCGATGGGAAGGTTCTTTCTGTTTAGGGAGGTTAGCCCAGGGGAGACGTCCCTGGTAACCTGGGGTTTGAAGAGGCAAAGAATAAAAGGTCAAGAGTTTAAAGTTATCCCTCCTCGCAGGTTACCATCAATATCAGATAATTTGGCTAATCAGCCAATAAAGAAGTGAAGTCCCTGTTGAGAACACCTACCCAGGACGATACAATAACAACACTATATATATATTTGCAGGTTATAATTCAAAGGGTTAGTACTTCTTGACTATCTGATTTCATTTAATAAGAAATTAATGATGACGTCGAGCATTTATTGGGCTATTGTTGATTGAAAATACTATTGGCTTGGTCATTTTGTAGACATTGATGAAGTATTGATCTTGCATAGGCTATTTAGCTGAACGTTGACCTCATTCTGTCTATTATATTACTTGTTAAATGAAATCAGATAGTCAAGAAGTACTAACCCTTTGAATTATAACCTGCAAATATATATAGTGTTGTTATTGTCTCATCCTGGGCAGGTGTTCTCAACAGGGACTTCACTTCTTTATTGGCTGATTAGCCGGATTATCTGATATTGGTGGTAACCTGCAAGGAGGGATAACTTTAAACTCTTGACCTTTTATTCTTTGCCTCTTCAAACCCTAGGTTATCGGGGACGTCTCCCCTGGGATAACCTCCCTAAACAGAAAGAACCTCCCCATCGAGGTGACAGTGGGTGGGGAAGGTTCCTGTTATGCCAGTTTGACCTTTATCCTTTAAGCTACTTGACCTAAAATACAAACTGCGCGATAACAATGCCTGACTCATACGAGGTAACTTGTTTCAATCTTTTGTATTAAGTGTTAATGCCTTATGTTCTTGTCATGAAAGTAGTGATCAAGCAGTTGAGTTGGATAATGGATCATGATGCTCTAAGTTTGTGGAATTTTCCTTTCTTCACCTTGGTAGTTATCATCCCCTACTAGATAAGTGTTGTCACTCTTGGGTAGAGTTGTACCACTAGGGGGACATGATAGGGGTAGTGTGTCCATATCCCAATCCATACATAACATTCCCCATATTTACCAATCTTTGTTGTCCCCACTTTTGAGTTGGTAATCATATGTCACACATATAGGATCATTCTTCGTAATCGCGTGAGAAGAAGGAGATTGAATGCTTGAGGTTGATGCAACTATATATATATATAAAAATAAGGAATTGAGAAAAGTTCTCAAATCAAAATGCAAAGCAAATGAAAGAAATAAATGACTAAGAAAGGGCAAAAGGAAAACAAAGCATGAGGAATGCCCCTTGCCAACACCCCAAGTATTATGCAAATAATGCATATCTAAAAAGGGACTAAATGAAAGTTAAAATCCAAAAAAGGTTGAATGAATAGAGAAAAAGACAAATATGGGTTTGGAAAGAAATGCCGTTGAGGAAAGGGAAACTCATTACATAATCTCTCCCTCATAAAAAGGCACTCATGTGGATGAATATCTTACATGACCTCACATGACTATGCATGCCACTCATGAATTAAAACCCCACTCCATACCATCTATCATCACACATTCTCCTTGATGGGTTTTTTGGGAAATACTTCTTCTCATGGGTATTGGCACATGTAAGAGGGGCTAACCATAACCCTCCCATACCTAAACTTGGAAAATGGTGTGAATTCTATAAGTTACGAAGTTTGAAGATGATTCTTCATGAGATCTATCTACTTGCATTTACATTTGACATGACTCACTTCTTATGTTGTATTGAACTAGTTTATATGCCTCTGGATTGATACATTTTGTCACATGAACCCCCCTCCTTGGACGATTTACTTTGAATGGTTATTGACTTGGATTGAGCCTTAGTCCTTTGGCGGAAGTTCGGGGGCTACTTGCATACTTTATGAAGGACATCCTACCCACTTTTGAGAGGTCATTCCACTCATTTGGAGGACATTACACTCTTGTAGAGAGGATTGTGCACCTTTGGAGGGGACATTCGGCATTTTCATGATGATTTCGAACCTTTTGATGAGACATCACCCCTTTTGGGATATGATATGTCACTCGAGGATGAAATGTTTCATCTCTTGGAGGGAACGTTTCACTTTTTGATCCCCTACACACCACTTTGGAGTGAGTTGTCCACTCTTGGAGACCATTCATGCCACACGTGTGGAATTTATCATGCATTTATGAGGGGTGATTTGGAATTAGAGAACTGTTGCTTCACTTTGGGAGCATCCTTGGGGGTCTTGTTGACCTATCCACTCTTGTATCATGCACTATTTATGTATTGTTGTCGTATCTCTAGGGTTTGTAAAGAGGTAAAGGAATATTTTATTTTCTTAGGGATTTAGCTAGAAGAATATTATTATGAGAAGGGTGTTAGATCTCTCTTATAAATAAGAGAAGCACTTATCATCTGGATCATTGTTACTTGTGGAGAACTACTACTACTTGTCTATTATTTCTCTTCTCTAAAATTGATATGGATGGATAGTTAGAACGACTACTTGTGGACATGTTCTTGTGGATTAATTTACAACTTTATGGATGTTTATTGCTAGGGTTTTGAAGATTGAAATATTTCTTGAGTAAGTGGTCTCACTTTATCTTGTGGATTTTGTTTATGAATAATTATAAGTTTAATTGTGCTTCTCTAGTGGTGGTTGTGCATTCTCTTCATATTTTTCTTGAACAAAACCCTCTTTTCAAAGCTCTTGGAAGATTACTAGTGGAGTATCTTCCCTTGACTCATCCTGGATTTTTGTAAGGCACTGGGAGGGTCTTTTAGGGTTTGTAGTGGACAACCCTATATATCACCCTAGATATACTTATATCCCCTCAAAGTAGTCCTTATTAACCCCATATGCCCAAACAAATATAGTAGACTCTATTCTTCTTCATTTTAGTCAATCATAAAACTAAATTTAATCTTCTATTTTGTGTTTTAGGGTAAAACTAGGGTTTTACAACAACACACATACATTTACAACCATAAAATACATATACGCCTTGGTATATGTGCATGTACTTGACTTGAAAATCATCTTAAAGCCATAAATTTGTCTTTTGATTTTATTACAACCCTATTAGGGTTGGATGTCTTAGGATTTTGGGTTGTTATATTCCCTTTTAATTTCATATTTCGCTAGTTGTTTAAAACCTAATTTTATCCATTGTTTAAGCCCTAATTTTACTTGCATATTATTTGTTTCAAAGGCTAAAAATATGCTTTTGTTATAACTTATTTGTTGTTGTAGTTTATTATCTTTTATGCAAGTTTTGCAAAAATCATTAGTATTTTCGTGATTTGTAGTGTTTGGGGATCATTTTGCATTGAACAATAACTTGATAAACCCCCCTAACTCAACTTTCAAGCATGTCAACTCAAATCTAGAAATTACATTGAGTAACCACCTTGTCCTTATGATCCAGGAGGTTCTCCACACAAGGATTCATTACTTTGCACACCATGGAGAAGATCATTAAAATGATGATTAATGATAGGTGACAAAGTTTAAAAGGAATGTTTAATGCTTCATATTGCAAAAATGATTAATACTTGGAGTGAGTGGAAATTACTCGTGTATTTTTCATTTGATTTGTAAAAAGGAAATTAAATTAAGTGAGAGAATCCAAAACACGAATTAATTTCCTAGTTTTAAGTGGAAATTAGTTTTATGTGAGAATCCTACCTCACAAATTAGTTACCAAATTTTAAGAGGAAGTTGGGAGTCTCGTGAATTGGTTTGGGATTCTTCCTCATTTTATCACAAGTGGTTTCCTAGTCTCAAGGGGAAGTTAAGGTTGGTTGAGATGCTTTCTCATTTTTTGTCCTTGAGTTGTCATTAGATCCTAAAATTGTGGATTTTGTCTCCTTGAATTATGGAGAGAAGGAATCTATATAAATTCCTTATGTAAGCATTGTAAGGGGAGGCCACCTTGAGGCACCTTTAGGCCCTTTTGAGATATTTTTGAGATAGCTTTGCATTGACAGGAATGTAGTCCTTCTTGTGTATGGATAAATGTCACTTATGTGAGAGCCTTAAGTTCTATTTGAATAAGAGAAGGTTGCTCTGGGATTTTCGCCCTATAAGGAGCATGTGACACATTTTGTGAGAAGGTTCTATCCCTGCTAAAGGAAGGATAATAAAGAGATTCATATTCTAAGCGGATCCAGAGATGTAGCCAAAAGATTCTGGTGAACTTCGTTAACACATGGATGTCAAATTTTATGTGTGAGCTTTGTTTGCATTCTCGCTTGATTAAGTAGAGATTTAATTGCACATATGCACATACTTATGAAAATTTGTTCACATTCATATGCAATTCTTAATCATTATATTCTCATGTTCACATGCAATTAAGCGTCAGTAAAAGGTCCTCATTGTAGGATTTTTGTATAGAAAGATCTCACATAAATCCTGAATCAAGTGGTATCGAAGCAGGCCTGACCAGTTTTGTAAATTGTGAATATCATCATGGGAAAGCAAAGAAGCAAACATGGCTTCATGAACTTGAATAAATCAACCAGACCATTCAAGCAGAGAACATTGAATTGAGGAGGTTTCTTCAAGAATCTGAAGAAGAAAAGAGCAAACTACGAGTGCAGCTACAAGTTATGGAGGAGCAAGTTAGGGAATGCTCCGCTATAGGAGAAGCAAAAATTCCCTCCAAGATCAGGCCAACCTATGGCCATGGAAGGTATACTAGTTATGGTTCTTGTCATGTAAATGTCAATGGTTGCACATATTTTCAGATAATAGAGGATGCTCTCCAGACACTAGGGAACCAAGGTGGTTTCCTAGAAGCCTCATATAAAACTTAATCTAACCAGGAGGAGCAGTTGGCCAAACTTCAGAAAGATGACCAAGCATCAGAAAAAGGAATAGAGGTAAAGAATTCTCCATGTTCAATTCATTCCCTTATTAATGATGATGCCTCTTTTGCAGTGTTTGAAAGGCACATTAAGGGCATTGGCTTGAAGTTGTTGAGGAAGATAGGGTATAAGAAGGAGGTCTTGGTATTAATGGCCAAGGCATCATTCAACCACTAGAGGTTGAAGGAAGACCATGATATGTAGGATTGGGGTATGGTGAAAGAGAATGATCAAAAGCAACAAAACTAGAGGATTATTCAAGAAAAGAGCTAAGATCATAACCAACACCATCTAATAAAAATGATGGCACATCACTTTTTGAAAGTGATAAATATAGCACGAGATTTTGGAGGAAATCAAAGTCTCCTAGAAAATCTTGGGACCACAAGAATGTTGCATAGTGTTGGAAGAGGAAAGCCCCTTACAGTGAAGATGAGAAGGACATGAAGTCACACAACTATTGCACTCACTGCCAAATGAGTGGTCATTGGATCAGTAAATGTTGTAAGCTTCGCCCCAAGCTTCATGGTACACCAAGCAAGAAGATTATACCAGAGTTTATGTAGTTGGAGGCTAGATACTCCTCAATTGAAAAAAAATGGCCAAAAATCAAAGTGCCCATAATTCAATGAAAACAACACCAATTCGAAGAGCTCGATGAGATATTTCCACCAACACAAACGATGCCTCAAATAGACTCTGGATGCAAAAGTTATGGCCATCTGAAATTTTTGACAAAGAGGGAAATCTAGCGAAATTTGTACAGTTCTGACATCAGCATGTTGACGTGACAACAATGTTGCGGAAAAGGTATAGAAAACCTTACTCAAGCATTTTCAGATCTTGTCTGGCTAAGACAAGATAGTTGGGAATGTCACCCGGGGTTTATAGCCTCAAAACAATTGCTTAATCCACAAATATTAATTACATAGGACTAAGGTTGGTTTTTATATGTTGTATATGTCAATGCAAAAGAAATAAAATTTAAACAAAGTCACATGAATGTGTACAAAAATTACACAAATGTATATATGGATATCAAAGAAAAAGAATGAACCAGTTCATTTAAAACACATGTGTGAGACTGAAACAATAATGTGATTTTTCATGTATTTCATTCTGAGATACAAAATTGAGTTCTCTCTACAAACCCTTGCGAGGGTAAGGACCAAAATAAAATTTAGAAGCCTTCGATGGACACCATACAAAAATAATCTGACAATCAAGAAGACAATTGAAGCTAAATATCTGGATCATCTTGCCATAAACTATTGTCACTTAACTCTACAAGATATTCTTTATAAGCCATGAAACTCAATTCATGCACAAACAAAAATACACAGACTGTCAAAGATAAATCATATACCCTTAAAACGAGTTGTTGAAATGTGTGATTTGGTTTTTGAATATTGTTGCCTTCAATAAGACCTTGTTGTCCTCAAGAGGATTAGGTTTTCTAGTAAACTCAGAATGAATGAAAGTTGAAAGTATCTCACTAATCTAGAGAAAACCTTATGGTTGTAGTTCTCCTTCTATTATCCTCCTCTTGTCTCTTCATTTGATTGAGCTTTTATTCTCTCTCAATAAGTTATGGTAGGTGAACTATCTTTCTTTAGTTAATTCAAATTAACTTAACTAATTAGTTTGAGACAAATAAATAATAATAATATATAAATAAGGGTCTTTAAATAATAACTAAATAGGTGGGACCTCTTATGACTCCCAATTATTCCCTTTTATAATTATCTAACATAACAAATATCCAAATCATTTAATTCATTTAATTCAAAAATATATCCTTGTAACTCCCGCTTCATATATATATGCTCAAATGATAAATATCAACATAATGTAATATAATCATGTCCCCAAAAATAGCATTATATCCAAGTTGTCCAATAAAAAATGCTCAAATGAATGTTGTTGTCCAAAATAGTGTCAAATATATGTTTGATGTTCAAAACTTAATCAAAATAAAAATATTGTCTTCAACATAGAAAACGACCTCAATCATCAAAATCCATATTTATTATGTGAGGCATTAGGTCTCTTCTCACTATTGTCCCCTTTTGATTTTTTTGTGGAAGCCTTTGACTGGTTAGAGCCTTGAGGATGAATTGCACTAATGACATGAGAACAATCATCCTTAAGATGAAGGCGAGAGGAAACTAACTTGGTGGAATCTTTGGACGAGCTAGAGTGGGTGGCTATTTCTTTTCCCTTATCCTGCATAGGCTCAGGGATATATGTTTTTAATCTTTTACTAGCATGTGATGACTGCATGGGTGAGACAACAAGCTCAACTTGAGAAACTTGGTTTTTTGGTGGTGGAGGGGGTAATGGTAATGATGCAATGGGCCAACTGTGGTGGTGAAAAACAGGTTGATGTACAATATCTTGCCAACCATCATTGGTGGGAGGTTCTGGTCGCATGGACACATGGGGAGGGACTAGGATGCCAGAAAGGTTTTGATGTGCTTGGAATTGTGGTCTTTCATGTTGGGGTTGGAGGATCCCTTGTCCTACTAGGCTGAATAACCCAGCTTGGAAAGATGGTTCAATTCCTGGGGGTCAGCATCAAAATGTATAGAGAACCGAGGTCTTATGTGACCCCTCTACCAATTTCCCCTACCTTTGTTACCTCTACCATTACTACCCCTACTGAAAAAACTCATCCTGAAGCAAATATTCAATGAGTCATGAAAAATTATTAATAATCCATACATGAAACTCCACTTAAATAAAATAAAGAGTTGGCTCTATTATTTACCACAGAACACATGCAATTCATCCATAAAAATTCCATTAATCAATTGCCACATGAATAGGGAGTGATAGGATCATTGGGAATATGAGGGTCTCGTAGTGTGCATAAAATGGTAGCATGGAGGGAGAAAGATACATGGATATTGTTCAAACAATCATAAAAATAATCAAACTTTGTATATGACCATCTCCCAAAACACCAATCATCAATTAACCTCCATCTCCATTTCTTTTATTTTCATACAGACTTTTCCTTAAAAATGAGTAATAATAGAACAAGGAGTGTAAAAAGTGTAAGTGGGATAATGAGGGGAGTCTAATGTGCGTAAGATGGTATAATGGAAGGGACTCCAATGGTTATTTTTCTATCATTATCCATAAAAAAAAATAATGCCATCATCATAACAACCAAAAACTCAAACACTTTCTTGTTTCGAAATCAAAATCCAATACTTTGTTTCAAAATTCCAAAACTGGTGCTCAACTCCACTACTGTTCACTTTGTATTTTGAAATTACATTTCATAGAATTAATTTTATAAATTACTACCCAAGAAACATTCAACGGTGATAACACAGCTTGCGCACAATAGAGTAAAGAAGGCACAATATCCAAACAACCAATACTAACAGTCGAAGTATGGATAGACTGGGTCTAAAAGATTACCATTAGTATTCCTTTATTCACTACATAGTTTCTCGAACTCAACTTGAGAGGTAACACAAAATGAAACTGAGAATTCACATAATCAAACTTCCGGAACTCAATTTTATTCTTGTTTGCATAAATCATTCAACACATAAATAATTCATCCACAAAGGTATTCTATACATATAAAAAATCGACCACCTCGAGCACGCTAACACAACAGGTCATATCTCTTAAAAAGCATTCTTACAATGTTGTCATCACCTCAATATTGCCACATAATAGATTGTGTTTTAAAAATAAATGGACTTGTACTAACTCTTAAGTAACAAATCGACAAAAACCTCATGACAAAGGAGATGTGAACAATGCCTCTATCAAATGTTGGGTTAGCCACCCTTACATAATTATTCAAATGTAAGGTTTAGGATACCATTCATCTATAGAAACAAGGTATGGGAGAGAAAGCAGGCAAACGCTTTCAGGGTTTAGCCAAAAGAATGTTTCAACAGTCTTATTACCACCATAAGTTTCCATAGTCTTATTCACAAACCCTTTATGAAGGACGTGAGCAAAATATCCATGATAGCCATATAAATAATTGACAGGCAGAGTCTAAATATAATCCAAAGGTCGCGAGCAATGACGCCATTTTGTATCAGAAATGCAAGAAACAACAAAAATCTAGAGATGAGGAAAACCCGAAATACTTCCCCACAAGCTTCCCCACAAGTAAAGAAATAGAGAAACCATAGTTACAATAAAAATGAGAAACATTCACACATCGTTCGACTGTGAATTCGCTTGCATATACCACAGAGACCAACTTCATCCAATACACAGTCGAAAGACCCATACACCATAAACCTTGGAAAAGCACATACGGTAAGCAAATGCAAGAGCCAACTTTTGATTTAATTAATGAGCAGAGCAAGAATTCATGGATGGAGCAACAAGAACTCTCATACCTGGGTGAAAAAATGCCAAGGAAAATCGACAAAGTCCGAACACTTCTTCCATGGCCCAGCAAAATGAAGGCAGCAACAACCAACAAAAATGATCAAATGCAAAATAGCAAGGGTGGTTACCCTTGAGGTAGGTTAGAGCGGTGTGCAATTATTGCAAGTTGTATCCAGACTTAATCCTTCAAACATAGCCAGTACGAGCGAGCTAGCCATACATCGTATAACCCACTAATTCCATAAAAATTCAATGTGAGTTGGATATACCACCACTTTCCTATGTTTTCAAACTTTATGTATGCACCAACTTTTAAAACTCCAACGTAATATATGTCAACACTTGTTAGGGAGACTATGTCCCAACCTTTAAACTTCAAACTTTAAACAATGCACACAACCCTTTTAACATGAAATCGAATTAACACCACACCATTATCATATAACTTCAAGCCTAGAATTTAGATCTCCATTCAAATTGAGTGCAGCAGAATAAAACTTGTAATAGCCATCAAAACAACATCACTTATCACCCATAAAATTTGTCATTTTCTCATTTGTTTCAAATATTGGCTTAAAGACAATAACTATAGAATTCATTTCGCAACCAAGTCATGAGAAATAAAAATGAGTCATCATTCCTTCATATTCACACACGGGGTCCCACCTATCTAGTATATTATTAATTATGCATAAATAATAAGGCATTGCAACCAATTTGCATGCAGGTACCCTACGTTGCGCTTTTGGGCATGAACAAGCACCACAGGCTATCATGTGCCAGGAAGATTTGGCATTTTCCGGGCATAGTTGGATGAGTAGGAAAGTGCCACATGTCTTCATACGGATGACATGGCAATATGGATGTGACGTGGTTGTAAGGAGATGGCGTCAGTAGAGTGAGTGGACCGTATAGAATGTTGACATGGAAACATGATGTTGATGCAGGAGGTGACTTATCAGTTGATTGCGCAGTACGATGATGACGTCAGCTGGTCGAGGTGGTGGTACGATGATGATGTCAGCATAGTGACTGGGTCGTACGACATTGATGTGGAAGCACCACAAGCTGCCATGTGTCAGGTGGATTTGGCCTTTTCAAGGGTCCAAATGGACCAGTAAAAAAGTACCACATGGCACAATACAGACGCCACATGGCAGTACGACAGTCTACGTGGTAGTGACATCAGCGGATGGCTGGGCACTGATGTAGGCAGAAAGATAGCACAAATGCAGCAAGTGACAGGGACGTTGATTGGGTATCGCATGGGCCAACCAGAGGCTGCCACGTGGCAGCTTGGGAAATGCCCAATAAGGGCTAAGGTTGAAAATTTCAAAAAAAAAAAAAATGACCGTCGGACCGGCCAGTGGCCAACCAACAAACCAACCAGAGTCAAATCCCAATGGAAAGAATTGTTGGCATATTTAAAATGGGAGTCGACGGAAAAACCGCTAGAATCTGCATAAAAAACAGTTATTGGTGACCAATAACCCACGTACATGCCAAGTGGCCCAACCCCCGCGCGCTGGTTTCAGATTTCAAATTAGTTAAGGGATAATTAAGTGTGGATATGATTAATTGTGGCAGATTAGTTTTTGTAAAACATGGTTAATGGTTATAATAGAGAACAAAAGTGGGGGTCTGAGGGGTTCGACCCCTGGATCTCCACCAACCATAAGCCCCAAATTACCTTTTCTAACCAACCCGCCAATGATGCTATGTTGGTAGCTCCACCGCCAAAAATTGTTTTAAACCTATCATTTTACCATCGACCAGAGAAAGGTACGATGCATGCCCAAATGTTAGGCATGAATTTCAATGTAGGGGCATGTTTTTCTAGACAGAGTTGCAATTAATGTAGGTTGTACAAACTGTTGTGGCATGCATTTTGAGGCAGGGATCCTAGGAGGGGCTCATAAGTGACAGTGACAAAATTTGATGAATTTATAGTCAGTTTTGCATGATTTCTCACCACGAATCCACTGGTGCAGTCAGAATTTGGATATGAGCAACAAATATGAGGGCTCATGGTAGAAGCCCACATTTTTCATTAATTCTTTGGCATGTTTTTCTAAGCACAATTGCACCTTTTAGAACAAGTCGAGTTTACATTCAAAAGTTGCAAAATTACTAGACATGCATGCTGGTGTTGTGTATGTTGATATTTGAGTAGTCAATTGAGCGCCTTGGCATGAAAACTAATGTAAGTTTTGTGCATTTATGGCTTTTGCCTATTTTTGAAAATTGCAAGAGGATGAATGTATATTGCCGATTATGGTGATCTTTGAGTGTTGCAGCAAGGCAACAAGATCTGAATTATTGCAGAAAAATCGTTGCTTGGGCCTTTCACGTAAACTGAGACGGTGTGGTAAGAGGCCATTTTGATACTTCGACATAAAGTAGTCATGTTTACAGCCAAAAGTATCAGAATTGTGAGACGAGTATGATGATGATTGCATTTACCTTATTTATTATGTTGCACATGTTTGTAATGAGGGGTTTAAAAACCATAGAGTTGCCACTAGTGCACATTTGGGGGTATTCTCCTTAATGTTAATGATGTAAAACGTTGTAATTAGCCACTCTTAAAGTGATTATGAGAGTGAGAGGCATTTTTTTCTATGCCTAAACCTTGTAGGCATGTTTTGAAAACATTCTAATGGGTCTTGTAGCCACTGTTGAGTGAGAGGCATTATTTTTCCAAGGCCTGTTTTGGCAACATTGTAATGGATCTTGTAGCCACTGTTGAGTGAGAGGCATTGTTTTTCCTAGGCTTGTTTTGACAACATTGTAATGGGTCTTGTAACCACTGTTGAGTGAGAGGCATTATTTTTCCTAAGGCATGTCATGGAAATCATTGTAAACTTGTCCATGAATGTTTTATAAACTCCTGTAAAGTATGGTATTGCTTTGAAAATTGAAAAGTTGTAATCCATGTATTTGTAGCTACAGATTTTCATTGATGCAAGTGTTGGCATCGACATCCTCATTCTGAAGTACAAAGGTAAAGGAGAAGAAGGGACCATCCTTTCAAAGACATTTGTTATGCAGATCAAAATATCAACTACAGATTTGCATTGATGAAAGTGTTGGCATCGACATCCTCATTATAAAGTATAAAGGTGAAGGAGAAGAACAGTGTGGCCTTTAATAGACATTTGTTATGCAAATTGAGCAGTGGGGAAGTGCATCATGGAGTGTAAGACTCTTCCCAGAAGTTGGTTGCAGATATTCAAGTTTCTCTCTATAGTTTTGGAGGACCAAAAGTGCTTTTTTTGGGGAGGTATGATCTAGGAGGATCTCCACACAAAGATCCATTACTTTGCACACCATGGAGAAGATCATTAAAATGATGATTAATGATATGTGACAAAGTTTAAAAGGAATGTTTAATGTTTTATATTGTAAAAATGATTAATACTTGAAGTGAGTGGAAATTACTCATGTATTTTTCATTTAATTTGTAAAAAGGAAATTAAATTAAGTGAGAGAATCCAACTCACAAATTAGTTTCCTAGTCTTAAGGGGAAATTAGTTTTATGTGAGAATCCTATCTCACAAATTAGTTTCCTAATTTTAAGAGGAAGTTGGGATTCTCACGA
Organism: Picea engelmannii; assembly: GCA_009831015.1. NCBI lineage: Eukaryota > Viridiplantae > Streptophyta > Pinopsida > Pinales > Pinaceae > Picea > Picea engelmannii. The sequence goes on from ML816920.1 coordinate 82,208, forward strand.
GTTGGTTTGGGATTCTTCCTCATTTTATCACAAGTGGTTTCCTAGTCTCAAGGGGAAGTTAAGGTTGGTTGATATGCTTTCTCATTTTTTGTCCTTGAGTTGTTATTAGATCCTAAAATTATGGATCTTGTCTCCTTGAATTATGGAGAGAGGAAAACTATATAAATTCCTTATGTAAGCACTATAAGGGGAGGCCGCCTTGAGGCCCCTTTAGGCCCTTTTGAGAGGGTTTTGAGAGATATTTGCATTGAGAGGAATGTAGTCCTTATGTTGTCTAAAGAAATGTCACTTATGTGAGAGCCTTAAGTTCTATTTGTATAAGAGAAGGTCTCTCTGGGATTGTCACCTTGTAAGGTGCATGTGCCACATTTTGTGAGAAGGTTCCAGCCCTACTAAAGGAAGGATAATAAAGTATTTGCATTCCAAGTGGATCCAGAGATGTAGCCAGAAGGTTCTAGTGAACTTTGTTAACACATGGGTGTCAAATTTTATGTGTGAGTTTTGTTTGCATTCTCGCTTAATTAAGTAGAGATTTAATTGCACATATGCACATAATTATGACAATTTTCTCACATTCATATGCAATGCTTCATGATTATCTGCTCATGTTCACATGCGATTAAGCATCAGTAAAAGGTCCTCATTGTAGGATTTTTGTAGAGAAATATCTCACATAAATCCTGGATCACCTTACCTTGCTTGATATACTCAATTGGTGGTAAAGTGGGTAGTTACATAGGAGGCCTTAAACTTGATTGTGTCTTGCCTTAGGATTCCTTGAAGCTACTAGGGAAGCCTCCCCTGTGTTGGATTTATCCTTCACTAAAAAGAGGGAAGTTGTTGCCTAAGTGATAGTGGTAACACTTCTAATGTTTCACTCATTTTGTAACTTGTGAAGGCTTTACATTGGGGTGCAAGATTTTGTGATAATGGACCTCCACAAAGTGATGTTTGTATTCTTTTGAAAGTCTCAAAATTGATGAAAATTAATTTCAAAGACGAAGACTAAAGAAGATTGAAAACAAAGACCATTGACGAAGAAGATGATGAAGATTGGACCAGTTGAATAGATAGAAGATGATGATTGAATATTGAAATCACAAATATTGATTAAAGGAGAGTATGAGGGATTTACTCTTTCTTGTGATTAACAATGTTTAAATTATCTGATGTAGAGTACACATAATGTCTATGTATGAAATTAGGGATGAGGACTTCATAGAATCGATTAAGAGATTCATGGAAAGATCATAAGAAATAGATTTGCATCTGATTGAATGAATATGTAATTATGATATATTTATTATGGTCACTTATTATTATATAAAGTGAGCAAACATATATTAAAAAATAGACATAGATAATTTGAATGCAACTTCTACTTAAATGATTTAAGGTGTAAACTTTTGATACCCCTTCCTTTATTTATGATTGAGCATATGTATTACTCAATCTTATAATAAAAATAAAAATATACACATTTAAATAAGTGATCTAAATAGATTGTGTTAAGAAAAGCAAAATAAAATTAAAAAATATAAATTGCAATAATTCAATCTTAATGATTGGAATGTAACACCAATCCCAAATCGAAAAAAGGTTGTATGAGCAACCAAAACACACAAAGGAGCATAAAATCTAAAGCGTGGATCACGTCAATACTTAATCGATAAAATTTCAAATAAAATGTCAAACTCTAGAAATGGAGCCGTAAATATTTATTAGCGTTAAGAGCTATATGTGATGAATTAGTTATGTTGCAGTATAAATGTTTTATATTTTTGTTATTTTTCACAGATATTTTTTGTTTAATTTAGTATGAAATCCAGTACGAAATTGTTGGATCTTCAAATTTGAGTGGCTAAGTTTGTATAATTTGAATGTCCAGTGAGATTTTCAGCAAGTTGAATCCATTTCTACATTCAGAAATGCAATTAAAACAACAGAAAATCATGATTTCATCTGAATATACCGGCTAAAATAACCAAACCATAAAACATTTAGATAACGTCATTAGTTATTATAAAAGTAAACTAATTTGTTTTAAATTGTTAGTTGTGTGTCTTGTGAGGGGCTTAATAATACATTGCAAACTTCTTGAGGGGTCTTAGTGTAATATATTCCAACTTTTTTCAATTTTGTAGTATTTTGAATTGCTACACTTTTTAGTTAATATGATATATATATGTTTAACAAATATATGTGTTTCACGCATACAGTTTGTTGAATTTCAGTTTTGTTTATCTAGAACATAATATTTGAGAATATTGTGTAGAAGAATGAGCAAGAGCTTATAGCAAATTTGAAATTGTAACATGATAATATTATATATGTATTTGGTATTGTCAAGCTTGTGGTATAAGGGGTCTCTTTCATGTAACGATTTGATTGCTTAAGTTTATAAGTATGTACATATTCTACTTCCTTTCGGATTTGAACTTGTAACTTTAAGCTCACTCAAGTTATACTTTACTAACATATTTATCAGTGCAGTATCGCATTGCTAACTTCTTCATTTAAACAATGATAACTTTGATAACACTTTAATACCAACCTCCTCACATCTATCTCTCATTGACATTTCTAGATGGTCACAAGTAAACAACCAATGTAAGAAACAAAAATGTTGAAGAAAAGAATTATCATAAAGTTATATTTGTTTGCATAGAGTATAAACATCAAATGCAATAGTTGTTATGTAAGTTTCTCATATGTAACTCTTTTACGTGCAAGAACATAGCAATTGGCTATTAAAACTAGGTTTCATATAATCTTGGTGTAAGAGGCACTACTTACACCCCTTTGTGATAAGGATGAAACCACTTAGCATGTTTGTTGGAAAGACATGTGTATTCCATGATTTTGTGGTCAAGGATTCAAGATGAATTTCACATCCTCTTTACTACCCCACTCTTGTGGAAATGTCCTCTCCAAGGAACACTTAACACTTAGATAATTAAGGACAATTTCAAATCTTTATAGTACATAGTTCGATTCTCTACAATTGGCTTTATGTGACAACACTAGTTAACGAGGAATCATATCCCCTTAGCATAGGGGAATAAACACTTAAATAATTAAGGACAATTTCAAATCTTTATAGTACATAGTTCGATTCTCTACAATTGGCTTTATGTGACAACACTAGTTAACGAGGAATCACATCCCCTTAGCGTAAGGGAATAGAGGCTCTTTAACTCGGAATTAATTATACGTGTTAAAGTCAAATCGGAATTAATTATACGTGTTAAAGTCAAACTTATTCTCTTCTTCCATGTAAATGTTGAGTCCCTTTCGGATTTTTGGTATTTTTTAATTTGGGAGCTTCCTAATAATCTTGATATTTGTTAGATGTAACTCTCTATATTCCATCATATAATTAATTGTTTGTGAAGTAATATATAAAGCATTTTTCAAACGAAAAGGAATATCAATCCCTTTCAATCTCAAAAGAAAGTTTATTAAAAAAAGAAAATTGATAAAACCTAGTCGGATTTTTTTCATTCGCTTTTGAGGTGACTCTTGCCTCCATATAGTTTTTTCTCTCCCCTCGTACTTTATTGTCACATACAAAGTGAAGTAGTTAGTTACATTCCATTTATCATATCATACTCCACTTTGTTATTTTAAGGTAGTCAAGTCCACATGTCCTTTTGCTTACTTGATAATATATCTTTGAATTTATATCATTAATAATAGGAAAAGTTTAAAACATTTCAATATATATTATAATAGTGAGTCCTTTTTAAATAGGTGTTTACTTATTTACACAAATTCAAATTCTTATGAAAGGACGAAGAAAAAGTGATTATTATTATTATTTTTAAATAAAATAATATTTTAATAAATTTGTAATAATTAAACATTGAAATGATTTTGATTTTTTTGAGTGATTATAAATATTTTTAATTATTTGATATCTATTATAAATATCTCTATTATATTTCTAACTATTTGATATCCATTATAAATATCTCTATTAATTTGATGTTAGGGTTGTTGATGACTTTGTTATTTGTTTGTGACATGGATGTATTAATTTGAAATTATGGCAAGTCA
>ML816920.1:86366-103570 GCA_009831015.1 Picea engelmannii
TTCCCAAAGGATAACAATCCATCTACTGATTTTTCCACCAATGATGCGTCGTGTCAACACGTATTGAAATAGATTCACAACGACAATGACGATGGTCTTGCGAAGCATGATATAATGAAGGAACCACTGGACAACATGCATTGCTGCCAACGCAAGCTTCTCAACATGGGATTATTTGAGTTCCGGTCCAACCAGGCCTCGAATCAAGTAATAAATCACATGCTCTTCGAGCAGATCATCATCTTGAACCAAGACCATATCGATGGTCGACTCTGTAGTGACCAAGTACAATAAGAAATATTTATTATAATTGGGAGGCCAGAGTAGAGGGGTAGATGTAAGGGCGCGTTTCAACACTTCAAAAGAGCGCTGAGCAGCTTCATCCCAACAGAAAGGGACTCCCTTTTTCAGTAAACGCATAAACCCTTTAGTGATCTTGACATAGTTTGCGATAAAACGTCGTAGAAAGTTCGCTTTCCCTTGCAAGCTTTGAAGCTGAGGGACTGTGCATGGGGGAGAAAACTGAACTATTGCCTCAACCTTCAGAGGATCGACCATGATCCCTATTGTCGAAATTATGAAACCTATAAGACAACCCGATGTCACGCAGAAACTGCACTTGTTAGGATTCAAGCGCATCTGATAGTAGCGAAATCATTCGAAGATTAGTCGGAGGTGTGTGGGATGATCAACTCTCTTGCGATATCGTGATGCTAGATCATCGAGATAAGCCTCGACTATATGTCTAAGGTCGTGGAAAGAAAAAGACATGGCCTGCTGAAAAGCAGCTCCAACATTCTTCAGGCCAAAAGACATCTTACAATAAGAAAATGTTCCCCATGGATAGATAAAAGCTATTTTATGTTGGTCTTTGGGTTTGATCTAAATTTGGTTATATCCCGAAAAACCATCCATGAATGAAAAGATCTCACAACCTGTGCATTTATTGACAATCTGATCAATGAATGGGGTGGGGATATTATCCTTTGGACAAGCCTTATTCAAGTTGCATAAGTCCATGCACACGCAAATCGTACCCTATGTTTTGTTAACCAGAATAGGATTTGACACCCATTGCATCAACTATATGGGGTAGATGAAACCGACTTTAAACAATTTCTCTACTTCAACCTTAATAGTTGTTGATTTCTAAGGATTCATCGGACGAAGCTTGTGTCAGACTGAATTTGCGTCAGGATAAGTCTTTATCTCATGTTCGACGATTCTTGGATCAATCCTTGACATTTCCTTGTAAGACCAGGAAAAAACATCGCGGAATTCCTTAAATAAATATGTGTAGATTCAAATCTCCTTGAGGGAGCATTCTGCTCCAACGAAGACATTCTCCACGATGCCAAGGGTTCTGGAGATATCTATAGGTATCGTTTCAATGATAGTTACCATATTACCCTCGTCGTAAACTGCATGCGTAGCCAGAGGATTAACATGACAAGATCTGTCTCCTGTCATAGTCAACACGAATTCACTTGCCTCTATTCTTCTTAAATATGAGAGAAAATAAGAGCTGTGATGGAGATCATCCCAGAGTCTATCTGGACTAGTCAATACCTCTATAATCACCTCGTCAGAGGGAAATACCAAGTCTAAAGAATTAGTAGTGGCAAGGGAACCTTGAGCCCAAATAGGCTCGAGGACTGGATCTAACTTCTGTGCGGGAGTCGGATTGGGGTCGACTGAAGCTTGCTGGACAATACTGTATGCAAATTCTACCGTGGACAAGGGAATGGCTATGCCATGATGCCCTGTTCCTTACATCTAAGCCAATGGTGAAGGAAGAGTCCACGGGTAGTTAAAGTAAGTTGTTCAGAACAATGACACTTGAAAGATTTCAGCCCTAGGCTGGTCGGGGGCAACCGATATAAACTTGACATTGCCGGAAGGTGGAGGGTAATCGAAAGTACCCATCAAAGGTTGGCACAAATTGATCCCCACGTTGATGACACCATCCTGAGGGTTATCAATCGTCGGGACCGTGTTTCCTGTTGATGAAGGGTCAGGCCTGGAGAAGGAAATCTTGTCAATGGTTATGATTCAACCCTCGTGTGGAAAAGACAAGACCCGAAAAATCGTGGAAACCACTGCATGCATTTTATAAGTCCAACTCCTTCCTAACGTAAGGTTGTAATCGAGAGGCACATCGACCACTTCAACTTTGATGCACACGGTCTTCCCTCCTAACTGCATGGGGAAAGAAGGGATGATTCCATGTGGTATGAAATAATTACCATCTAAAGTAATAAGTAGAGTAGGTGACGGAGACAAAATGGGTTGGCCAATGGCCTTCCAACACACCAATGAAATCACGCAAGTCGAGGCACCCTCATCAACCACCGTGCAAAAAATATTCCGGGTAAGATTTTTCGTGGTGTAAGCCACTACTATCTGAAACATAACGTGGTAAGGGAGATGAGGTTTTAAGTTGGTCATATTGAGAAGGATCGTTCCTGTACTACAAGTCTCTGCAGATCCCAGAGCAGATAACAAATCCTTTCTCTGCGAAGGGAAGCTCTGGAGGACCTCTAAAGCAAACATCGCGCAAGGGGTTTGTGACAAATCCACCACCACAGAGTAGTTTTGGGTGGCCCTCACATTCATATTATGAGAAGATTTACTGAACACCCCTTTCAGGATGCGTGTCATTGTTTCTCCCATTGTCCTCTCAATATTGGGCCGAACACTTGCAGCATATTCAACAGGTTCTGCACACCCTGCGGCAGCACAAGCTATATGCCAACTTGGAAAAATGATCCTTCGGCATGGATAGGGTCCATTACCTAGGCTACATCATTGATCAACATGGCGTACATGTGGATCCAACCAAGATCCAAGTCATCCGTGATTGACCAGCCCCAACCACACTCACTGAGCTTCGAAGCCTCTTGGGCCTTGCCAATTTCTATCGCAGGTTTGTGTTGGGATTCTCCCATATTGCATGGGCCCTCAACCAAATAACCAGGGGTGGTGGTAAGGAAAAATTTGCATGGGGCCATCCCCAACAACAAGCGTTCGATGATTTGAAGCAACGCTTGTGCTCAGCCCCAGTACTTTCACTACCAGACCTGCAACAACCCTTTGAGATTGAGACTGATGCTTCAGACTATGCTGTGGGTGCCATTCTCACACAGCACAACCACCCCGTGGCCTATCATAGTGAAACACTATCAGATGTTGTCCGTAAGTACCCTACTTACGACAAAGAAATGTACTCCATTGTGCAAGCCTGCCGCTAGTGGAGACATTACATTCTTGGGAGGGAGACAGTCATCCACACTGATCATAAGCCATTGCAATTCATGCAAACACAGGGAAAATTGCAGAATGACTGCCATCAAAAGTGGTCCACATACTTGCGACAATTCCACCTCAACATCAAGTATAAAACAGGAAGCACCAACCGTGTCACTGATTGCCTTAGTAGACCACCAGTTGTTGCACTCACCACAGTGGTAGACTCCTGCGGCCATGAGACCTCTGGATGGCCCCAACTCTATGAGACAGACCCAGACTTTGCCACCACCTACCAAATGTTGGGTGCAAAGGCAACTGTCAATAATTTCCATCTTCAGGATGGGTTGTTGTGTCGTCTGGGCCATATATGTGTTCCCTCAAGTGAGCGAGCAAAGATGATCTGGGAAGCCCACTACAGTCGGGTGGCAGGACACTTCGGCGTTGAAAAGACAGTGGCAATGCTACAAAAACATTTCTACTGGCCGAAACTTCGACAGGAGGTCAGCAAGTATATCAGGTCTTGCACTGCTTGCGCTATTGCCAAACCAACCACTAAGAAACAGGGCCTGTACACCCCTCTTCCTACTCCTGAAAGACCATGGGAATCCATCTGAATGGACTACATGTTGAGCCTCCCATCCACCAAGCGGGGAAATGACTGTGTTTTTGTGGTTGTCGATTGCTTTTCTAAGATGGCGATTCTGGTTCCTTGCAAGAAGAGCATCATAGTAGAAGCCACTGCCAAGCTCTTCTTTGAACGAGTCTGGGTAAATTTTGGAATCCCACAAACCATTGTCTCAGATCGAGACAGTCGATTTCTCAGCACATTCTGGTCGAGCCTCTGGTCACTGCTGGACACCAAGCTCACCAAATCCACGACCTTCCACCCCCAGACAGATGGCCAAACCGAGGTCGTAAATCGAATGATCGTGCATATCTTGCGCATGTATAATTCCAAGCACCCCCGCACATGGGATGAGAGTCTTCCCTATGTCCAACATAGCTACAACTGAGCCCTGCATAGCTCAACCGGCCACAACCTCTTTCAGGTGGGGTTGGGATTCCAACCATTGGGTCCCATAGATGTTGCACTTCCTCTTGTGGTCACCTCGACCGACTCCTCTCCTGCTCCAACTGAGGCTGACAAAGCCACCCAATTCATTGAGAGGATCCAGCACATCCGCCAACAGGTTCAGGATATCCTACAAAAGTCTAATGACAAGTACAAGCAACGCCATGATCAACATCGGGTTCCACATAAGTTTCAGGTGGGGGACAAAGTTTGGTTGCACTTGCAGAAAGAACGCCTTACAGGACCCCATCGGAAGCTTCACCCACTCCGATATGGGTCGTACACCATCACCAAGGCTGTGGGGGATAATGATTTTTCACTCAACATTCCTCCTTTCCTTGGCCTGCACCCAGTGTTCAACGTGGACCTCCTTCGGCCTTATTTCCCACCATTATTGGACACCTCAGACGTTGCAAAACAACTGACACCAACAGAGCTCAACCCCGACTGCATACAACAGGCATCCAGTGATCATATTGTGGAAACACAGATCAAGGGCACTCAACAATAAAGGATCCAAGTTTATCGAGTCGTCAAAGTAGGGCATCTCCTGCACCAAGGCAAGTGGCTCACTCGGGGCCAAATTCAACAAAAATTTCCTCATCTGATGGGGGAACTCAACGTAATGGAGACCATTGATTCCTAAGGATGGAGGATTGATCCAGGTGGATATCGGTGGCCACCCACCTTTTCCAACTGGCTCAAAACAACTTTCTAGCAATTTTGATAATTTACTATTTTTAGCAGTTTTTCGGGTCCTAAACTTCTGGAGCCGTTTTGAGGCCCTAAACGACATTTTTTGGGGTATGCTGCAGTTGTTAAATGTCATCATGAAATTTTTTGTGCAAATGTTTTAGTCCTCAGATAGATCTTTCCAATGGGCTATCATATGCCTAAAACGGAGATCGTATGCAAAAGTTACGAACCCGAGAAGTTGATGTATTGACTTACCCAAACAGGGCCCACATGACTTTTGGCGCTTCATCTCCTAGAGTTAGGTTTTTGGATGTTTAGGGTTTTTGAAACTCTGGTTTATTGTAAAAATTCCTTGAGAGCCTCATTGTAATCATCTTCTTGCGAATGAGCGCAACCGTCACATCTCTTCTCAGAGATAAGCTGCCACCATTCCAGCAAGTTTGTTTTCCGTTGCATTTTACAGTTTCAGCTTATTTCCTTATTGAATAGAAAACCAGTTTTACTGTATCTTTGTTATTCTATGTTAAGAATATGGTAATAATCTGTATTCATTTCGTTCTGCTCATAAAGTCCGGATCAGACATCATTGGCTGATTCCCGTAATTGGACGTCGAGGGCTGGGCGGGGATTGCTCCCTGCGTTGTGTTCCAAATATTCTAGAAGGGGTTGCCCCTCGCCGATCCGATGGACATAGGTACTGAGCGTTGTTCGGGGTTCCATTGACCATGGAAGGGGTTTCCCCGGGTCGATATCCCTGACGAGGGAACTGATCCCTGCCAAGGATTCTAAAGTCCTTGTGAGGAGAAAACTCCTGTACTTGCCGCCTGTGTAGGAATAGTACCTCGCACAGGATTTTGTTGTCCAAAACTAAGGTTTCCGCCGACTGAGACGACAAATGATGAAAAAGAGTTATTACCAAATGCGCCGAACAAAGAGAATGACATGGATCCCACAGACGTGGTGTAAGAATAAGGTCCTAGATTGCCTTCTCCAAGCAAGCTGTAGTTCGTGTTCGGCCCGATGGGTGGCTGGAAAGCGCTACCAAGCGAGGGGGGCAGAGGAGGTATATGAACTCCACCATAAGGGATAGCGTTATAGGAGGCTGAGGTGCCCCCCATGGACCCTTGAAAGGGATAATTTGAATTCCTTGCCCCTAAATCCATGGTTTGTAGGGTGGAGTAGGTAATGATAGAGTTTGTATCAAAGTCGGGCATCCTGTATGTAAACGGAGGGCCCGTTGCACTCTGTGTGAACGGGGAAGTGGTCTACATTGCTGACGGTATCATACCACTACCTGAAGTAGAGGTGGTCGAGACCATTATGGTCTGGACCAATGAAGGTGGTTTAGGAGGTGGAACACCCCCTGTGGTGGTAGTCGTTGAGGGAGTGTGAGGACTCCCTGACGAAGTAGCAAAATTTCTTCCATAGCTGCTTGCAAGACTATCTGACGTTTGTGATGTGTTACCCTTGGAGGGAAAACTTGTATCAAGATTAGCGTCGACAAGTCAGTGATCGGAGGGTTGGTTGGCCCTAGAGATTTTGCTCCAAAGCGAGAAACAATAGGTTCCTCCGAATTCAAGTAATCTCCTCTCGAAGCTGGGTCAGGCACAGTTTCCTACGACCTGGTCACTTCAAATGACCCTTGTTGGTCAAGTCTTCGCCGTAACGGTGGCGGTGGTGGCTCCAACGTAACCAGTTGTAGGCCCTGAAGCCTTTGTGACCGACAGAGCTCTTGATCTTCCACTTTGTGAAAATATCAACTACACAATAAGGATTTAACTAATGTTTAAAACCAAGCACACACTAGAAAAGTTCCTACAAGATAAACCATGCAAACCACTATCTAGTTGGAAGAATAGTTACGCCAACCAACACTAGAGAAACTTACCAGTGCAAGTGCAACTCAAACACGGAAGCACCCTCCGGGTATACTCTGCAAAGTGTGACTTGACGTCTGCCCTAGGTACCATGATATACCCCTGCAGTCACCTGTGTAAGTCCCTAGAATAAAGGAAACTAAGTTTCGAGCTCGTAAACAGTCACCGGGCGGGTACAGTCGACAGTCGGGTGGACCCCAATGAGTAGGATAACAAGTTCGAAACCTATCGAGGGTATCAAAAGCAAGTTGTCCGGAAGACAACTGAGGATCTCAAATGGATTTAAGGTCAATGAAGCTCCGTAGGGAAATGAAAACAAAAATATCCCATGACATATCCTCAATATGCGTTCCCCACTATGTTTGGTCCGGATTTGGAGGGGTTATCTCTGCTACCTTTCCTCACGCGACCTCATGTTTATCCCCTGTGTTAGAAGGGGGTGCCCAAATAAATTTCACGTCACTCGAATTTTACACTCCCTACCTTTGACTCCAATGTTTGTTTATAAGCCTTGAAGAGTTTCTTCTCCAACCTAATTCAAGGCTCTAGCCCTAAACTAGTTGATTGACCCTACAAACATAAAAGTCTAATTAATTTTAAATTAGCGTTCATTTTAAATGGCTTGTTTTAACTCAAAGGATACGACAATGAAACTAGTGATGTGTATGAGAGACGAAAAGAGGAGGAATAAACGAAACTGAGAGGAAAATTACTTCTAGTTAACAATAAAGATTTGCAACTGACTCTTTAAACCAACTTTTCATAACTAAATTTTTTTCAATATATTTAAAAGGAAGACCTAAAACGAAATTTCACTCGACTATGAGCTACTTAATGTTCTAAGAAATCAATAAACAACTTAAAAAATGAACTCTTTTTCCTAACAAGTAAGATAACTAACACCAACTACTTTACCAAACTAAGAAAGGAAAATCTTTTTTTATTTGAAAATGCTTCAAACAAGAAAAAATGGAAATAAATCTTTTTCTTCTTTTATTTAAAGAAAACGAAATGGGAAAAAGAAAAATACAAGACAAGACTGAAACTGACCTTTGGCCCACTGCGAATCACAGGGAGTCACTGAAGACACCGAACATGGCGATCAACAACTCAAAGACTCGCCTAAAACCCTTTCCAAAGTAAACACGAGAAATATTAAAAAAAACAAGCAAACTAACATCTAACCCGGGCTTTGACTGTAAAAATAGAGGCACTGAACTCTATCAAGAGACCCTGACAAGAAAAAAACCTCAATCAGGGAAGAGGTTGACTACCTCTTCTTTAAAACAGTCCCTTGAACCAAGTACGCTATTGATGCTTAAGAAACCTACGTATGTACATGGGCTGTCTATAAAGCAGGACACATATGTACGTGTTCTGACCCACAACAGGCCGCGTACACCTCTATACTTCTTGAAAAAAGAAAAGAAACAGACTGACTAACAGGGTAGGGAGAACTGGTATGGCACCAACAGGTGACCAAAATCCCTTAAAAGACTTAGCAGACTCAACAAAAACTCAAAATGTATAAAACCAATGAAACACCCCAAAGATCCCCTAAAACCCTAGAGGCTTCCCCAGTATGGTCGCTAGTTCTGCTAGCGGGAAAAACCCCCCTATGTCTACACCAAGGTTTACAATGTAGGTAGATCAATAACCGCTTAAAAGTATCCTATTTCTCTGATTACCCCAAACATATCCCAGACTCATATACAAAAAGAAAAAATGAGAAGGATCGGGTAACTATACCTCTACTCCGCGTCCGGTGATGATCCTCTCGTGCTTGAAGGCTTCACAAACTCTAAACCTCCTCCCAAGGCTGGCTTGCATTCAAAGAAAGACAAACTAAAATCTACAAGCATACATTTCATACATAAATAAGGGTTAGATGTTAGAATAAAAACATAAATCAAATGCAAACATTCGACACATCATGTTTTGGGAAAGGAAAAGTACTTCTTTTATTGATAATACAATGATAACTTACAACCAAAGTCGGCTACTGCTCCACGAACCTGGTCCAAGTTCCTCTTCACCAAGCTCCAAGTGCACCTCTGTGTATCTTTCTCCTCTCAACCTTCTTCTTGGGAAGTATGATGGGCTTATGATGGAGAAAGAAAGGCAAATTGGGGAATTTTGAGGCAATTCTCACAAAAGGGCTGCAAATGCTTGGGGCAAGGAGGGGATGTGAAACAAGAAGAGTTTCACTATTCTTATGTCTAGATGTGGAATGAGACCCCAACACCTCCTTTTATATGACAAAAGGATGGTTATTCGGTTGGGTGACGAGCTATAGGCGGTGGATTAGTTGGGAAACTACCCAATAGCCCGTAATCTCAACGAATTCCTTGCAACTTTTGCAAGTATACGCAGGCTGTAGTGGTGCAACATGTGTACATATGTGGGCTGTAGTGGTGCAACAAGCGTATGTACATGGACAATATTGTTGCAGGGCAGGTACATATTAAAAAAATGAGTTTTTAAGAAGAGCAACTTAGTGATGGCTTGGAAAAAAATGCAAGTAAGATGACGAAATGCCAGGTATGAATACGTAGAGAAATTTAGGGTTATAACACTCCCCAAGACTTGAGATGGAATCATAAGAAGTCTGAAAAATACCTCATGGTTTCCCAAAAAAAATGTGGATGAAAAATGGTGCATAAATTCAAATCTCAATTTGTTTTACTCCCAACCTAGGGCTTGTTTCCCTTCTATACATGTATGGAAATCCTTACAACAAACCATAAGTTGAAAACACTTTTTCCCCATAGATATTTTAGCACCAAAAGAATAATTCCCAATTGTATCTCCAATCACATATTGAGGGAAATATGAAGAAAAAGATGGATGGAAATTTCTGCTATGAAATACTTTCTACCCTTTGTGAATCACAACCCCATAAGAGTGCTCTAATGCTGATTTGACACATGAATGTTCACCAAAATTTGAGAATAGGTATGGCTAACAATTTTCCAAATTTTTACCTTCATAAAATAACTCCAAGTGCTCAAAAGATAATGTATTATAAGGTTGGAAATTTCCATGATAAATCTGTAATAAATTATCCCTAGATGGTTGAAACAAATCTATGAAAATATCCTCTTCATGTTGACAAAATTCTGCATCGTCAATGTACATATATGGCTGAAAGTGATCATGATTTTTTTTTGAAAATGATGGTTGTTCCAAAGGAATCAATTCTGCACTCTTGACTCTAGAGTCATAATCAATACCATAAATATGATCCCCATCAAAATGAAAAAAAATATCATTCCATTTATGCATCCCAATATGTACAATATCATCAACATTTTCAATTTCATGGTCATCATGTTCCTCATCAAATGATAAATTGACCAAATCCAAGGGTTTATCTACAAACTCTTCATTTTCCAAGTCATCAAAGGATGCATCACATAATTCAAAAACTTGAAAACAAGTACAACTCACCAAACCCTTATCATCATGTAGAGGAAAGATGAAATCTTGGATGCCCTCATCTCCATTAAATGGAGGAGAAAATACCTTCTCAAACTCATCATTACTTCATGTATTTTTTTTTTTAAATTCAATCTTCTCAAAATAATAGTAATAAATATCATCAAACTCAGAATTTTGAGTGGATCTAAGGCTTACTGAATTCTCATCTTCATGAAGAGGAGTGCTTTCTCCAATATAATATTCTTCATGGACTTGATAATCAACATGATGTGCTTCATCAAAGTCTTCTTCTTCAAAGGATTCATGAGGTATCTCTTACTCCTCTTCAAATGTTTGATAACTTCCCTCATCTTCATGATTTTCATGCTCTAGGACTTCAATGGGAACCTGGAGTGTTTGATCTTCAAAGTCCTCATCAAAATATTCATGTATGGAATGATGAAGCTCTTCATCAGAATGTGTTGAAGGGAAATCTCCCTGCGGACAGGTAGATCTCTTCTTGAGAGTTAGAATCTTAACTCTTAAGACAGAAGACGCTTAATGTGGACACTTACTTCCTTTCAGATCTATACAAACTAATGCATGAGGAGGAAGGAGAAAATAAGTGCCTTTTGCCGGCGTTTGTCCCTGCACGCTCCGAGTTGAGCTCCAATCTTTCGCTCCTCGATGAGCCCTGTAGACAAACAATAGTATGACCACTTCCTACTCTATTGATATTATCTTGAAATAGATCTATCTATTAGAGACAAGTTTATGTGATATCAAACACAAACTAGAAAGAAACAGGTCAAGCGTGTCATATTGATGAGAACAATGACAGAAGTAACTTACAACCATAGATGCGAATGTGATAGCTTCGTCAAGTCCCCTTTGTCTAACCCTTGCTCAAAATATCCATGACCCGGATGACAGTAGCTTCACTGATTACTCTCCTCCAGTTCACCATGTGTTTCCTATGAGATCATAGGTTTCAAGCTTGCAATTCTTCCTCCTTTCCACCATGATAGAGCCTGTTTATATAAGTTTACAGAGGCTTAACCTCTTGAGGTATCTTTAGGGTAAGTTGAGGATTTCCCTCCTTAAACCAAGGATCTTCTCCTAAGATCATGGCTGAACTAGGAATTCGAATGCAAATTCCTTCCAAGATTGAAAGATCCTCCCCTTAATCTCCTCAACAGACCAACTACTGCTCAGAATAGGCAGCGCTCCCTCAAAAAGGCCATCAGAGTGCTATAGTGCTCCCTAGTAGGATTTAGGGGGGTGCCAACGCTCTTAATATATGCAGCGCTCCTTTAGAGGAGAATTTTGGTGTTATAACGCTCCCTAGCACCTTATAGGGGAGAGCCAGTGCTCCTAAGGGTGATATAGGGGAGCGCTCTCTTATAAAACTTTAGTTTGAAAGCTTCTTTCAGGTGGCAAGAGATACCTGACTTTAGTTAACCATCCCTCTTCCTCCAAATCAGGTGTTTGAGGTATTCTAAGTGTCTCCTTAGTGTCGTCATCATGGCAGTATGCTTTGCTTGACATTTGCGACGCTTGTGAACAACATGCGACACTTGCGACAGTTGTGAACAACATGCGACACTTGCGACACTTATCAAAGCGAGTAATGTTGATGTGTAACAGATTTCCCCCCAAAGTATGAAGTTAGAAGATGAGAAATGATAACTGAAATGATTTGTAGACTTTCAAGAAAGGGTATAGACGCAGAGAACCTGAGAGAAGCTGCACACAAACACCCAACAAATATTATGAAACGTTTCAAAACCCAAGGCAGACATACCTATGCTTGGGTGATCAAGACTTGCAAGATATGGCTGCCATAAAATACACTGCGGATCCATAATTGTATTGATAAAAAGGGTATAGCCACCGAGGATACAGTGTGGATCTATACATGACTTGAACTGATCGTAGCCACGAAGAATACACAGTGGATCTACGAGATGACAAGACATAGCCACGACCATTACAAAGTAGATCTATGTAACAGTATATATGTGTTATTGTTCAAGAGAAATTCCTTTGCAACTTGGGCAAAGCATATATCAAAGTGAACACTCAACCCAGGGTCTTCTTACCGATCCCGATGTAGTACGAATCTAACCATGTGAATAGATGTCCTGATGTCAAACATGGTAGAAACCACTTGATTACCGGTCAATGATGTAAAACATTAACAAGCGCAAGGGAGATCACCATTAATGTCAATGATTCCCAAGGTACCCTAGTATGTTCCAACGAATGTGAATGGATGGGCTGAAGTCGAACATCCTTGGAATCATTCGATCAGAGGTCAATGATGTAAACCCACTGTTGAATGTGAGGAGGCCTACCATTGAGGCATGCAGGTCCCAAAGTACTAACTGGTTTCTAAGTCTAGTTCCTGGATAATGTGTTGAAGTCGATAGTAATAGGCTCATCGAAGGAGGGCATTAATGTATCCCCCATCAATGACACGAAACAAACATAGAGATTTAATTGGTAGATCAAATGAACATGGACTGACACGGGTATTGAGACAAGATATTTGTGATGGCTGACTCTAGAGGCAGATACTTCCCTTGAGCACTGAGGCACGAGAGTAGAAACATGACATGGACCAAAACTTGATGATGTAGTGGATGCTGTGACTTACGTCAGGTGACCCAGAGGAGTGGAAGAAACTCCAAGGATTGGCTCAGTGCAGAGGTTCAACGGATTATAATGCGTGCAAAAGACAAAGTGTCGTGTTAAAGGGCGACTCTAAGAATTACTTGGTAATGTTCTCAAGAGACTGCTTGGCTTGTTTCTTTCAAATTTCCCCCCATCCAGATAGATGAGTACCTCTTTCTGATTTAACGATCTTGAGGAGGGTACCACATGCTCGATATAACTCACCTTCGGTAAGTTCCTCTTCCTTTGTTTAACGAACCGGAAGAAGTAAGGGTTCGGTCCCGTATGGGCCTGTCGATGTTTGTTTTAGTGAGTCCAAAGACAGAAAACTCAAAGGTTTTTCATGATTATAGAGTCTAGAAAAACACTTAAAAGAGAACTCTCTTAGTTCTTTTTTCGTACAGTTAGTCTCACGAGGCCGAAAAAGAGATAAACTACCACTTGAAAGATGCTCTTTCGAACCTTTTAACGAGTGTGAAAGGAAGCAAGATCACTCGACGATCTTTTCATATTTAGAGAGTCTGAAAAGAGTTTAAAGATAACTCTAGGGGGTTCCTTTTTCGTGTGTCCATACGGGTCCAAAAAAGAGATAAAAGTCTACTCGGTGCATTCTCATATTTTCGAGCTTGAAAATGAACTAAGACTATGCTCATGGATGTGACAAGGTAAACAAACGATCAGAAATGCTTGGAAACCTGTGGTGTCAAAACTGCAATCCAGAGGTTTAGTGAAGCCATTATATTGTCAGAGAAACCCATAAATAACTATACCTTATAAAAAATGGAAATTTATAAATAGTAATACAAGAAAAATCTTCATTTACCATTTCATTTTGCATAAGGATTTGTAGCAGTGGAGATTCTTACTTTGGAGGTGGATCTTGTTTCGCTTGATACCAGAGCTACAATTGACCGTTTCTCTTACCGTTTGGACTAGGTAGATCTTCATCTCCCCTTCTTTCAATTACATGGTTCAATATTCGTTTTCATAGCAATATTTAAATTAAAAAACGAAGCCCTAGAAGACTTCCCGTATGCCGAGGTGGACTTTCGCGGGAGCATGGATTTGATTCTACCCGCGGGGGAATATTGGGATGCGTCAGGTGAGAGACTAAGCAACACCTTGTCTAGTTTTTTGTTTTTAAGTTTTTAACGTATATATATTTTTTGGGTACGTAGAAGAGTTTTTTTTAATGGATGTATTGTTTTCAACATGCAGACAAGGGAACAGTGCACCCGACTGAGATATCGATACCAGGACGTCGTGGGTGTGCTCCGGTTGTAGCAGATCTGGGGGCACCAGTGATAGGTCTCTGGGAGGTTGAAAGAAACCTTCAAGGCCTCACGATGGGCATTCCTCCTCTATGGAGGAGAGAAGTTCCTTTACATCTGCAGAGGCACACTGTGGGAGTGCTAGAGAATGTTAATTCTCTACTGAGACGCGTAGTGCGCGCAATGATATGTTACTCTCAGCACAATGCAGTGCAGGGAGATTAGAGTCTCTCTGGTGATTGTATATTTTGCATGACTTGTCAGACGATGTTGTATGGGTGTAAAGACCCAACGTTTTTCTCTTCTAAATACTTTTTTGATGTAATCAAAACATTTTCAGTTACGCTATGTATATATATACAGTTTCGAGTTTTTACATTGCCAAAACATTTGTACATGATGATGCCTTTAATGTGATGTGTTTTAATTTACATGTGATGTACAGTTTGTTTTCCTTTATGAAATATTATCTATGGGCGAGATACCGATCCATGATGTAATTAGCTAACGAATCCGAAACATTGTTGAGTTCTCGTGAAATATGTCTGTATTCGATATAATCAAATATTCGTTCAAGACAACGAACTTGTAGGTGGAGACGTAGTAGGATAGGATTATGAATAGCGTAGATACGGTTGAGTTGATAGACTACGAGTTGGGAGTCTAGGTTAAAAATGATACGAGAGATACCTAGGGAGGAGGCTTGGGTCAAGAGTCCGATGACAACATGATATTCTGCCATGTTATTAGTCGCTGGTCCTAAGAAAATACCTCCTGAACTCCCCACCTCGTCAAATTGGTAAATGACCCATGCTGCCGAACCAATGTTTCGGGTGTGTCGACTAGCGCCATCCGCAAACCCGACAAAGATAGGAAAGGAAGACGTCATCTAAGCATGAAAACACAAGGCATAGTTATGAGTGGCAAAGGTAAAGACTTGAGCACACAAAAGAAACAGACACACCAAACTAAAATACAATAATGTACAACGTACACATGCTAGGTGATCTAGGCATAATACTTTTTAAGGTAAAGGCCGTTCCGGGGCTCCCCTAGGGAAATTCCATCATAATCGACTAACTCGTAGGCGCCTCTGTGTAGAACACATTTCACAATGTAAGGGCCATGCCATAGAGGTTCTAACTTACCTGTCCCTAATTTGTCATGAGCCTGGTCATAGACGAGGACTAAGTCTCCTTCTGCAAAAGTTCGAGGATGGACGAATTTGTCGTATTGATTTTTTATCCGTTTCTGATGTGCCTCGTTAACGAGGGTGACATTACAACGTGTTTCGTCCAGTTTGGTCAGATATAAGAAACGTTCTTCTTCGACAGAAGTATGGGGTAGGATTTATACTTTAAGTTTCAGAGATGGAATCTCACACTCGATTGGTAAAACGACTTCGATGCCATACACCAACTGGAAAGGAGTAAATCCAGTTGCGGTTGATTTTTTGGTTGTTTGTTGTTGTTGTTTTTCTTTGGTTTATTTCTTTCTTTCTTCTTACCCCCAGGTTGTTGTGAAGGGGTTGATTGGACTGCATTCACTTGAGAGACCTGAGTTTGAGGGGAGGTAGAAGAGGGTGCAGTCGAACTCGGAGCAGACGTCGAAGCGGACCGCTGGGTTGTTCCAGTCGACTGGGAAGTAGATTGGGTTTTGACGGAGCCAATGACTCCATCCACATGCGAGGTAGATGATGGATTTGATGGATCATCAGTGGCATGGGTAGCATTTGGTATCAACTTGTACAGAGTACCAGATTGTGAATAAACCAAATCTAAGTACTGAGCTCGAGCAATAGCTTCTTCCTCGGTGACTACACCACCCATGGAAACATCACGAGTGATCTGGGGTAACAGTGATTTGGTGAACCATTCTGCTAATAATTGGTCAGGAATGATTGCTTTGATTAACCTTCGTCGTCGTCTCCATTCATGAATATGATCAGAGATATGTATGGAGGTTGTCTGGCGAAGGGAGGTCAATAGTTCAGTACCCGTCTCATATCAAGTGGGTAGTTGGAAGTGTGTGAGGAAGGACATGGCAAGGGAATTGAAATCATGAAAATAAGCACATGGTAGTTCAATATACCACTTTGCTGGAGAACCTGTAAGCGTTCGTTGGAAAAGACGCAAACGTATAGAATCGTCCATGAGGGAGTTGGATGAACACCACAAATGGAAATTCATCACATGGTTGTTTGGGTCTTCTCCGGACTTTCCGTTGAATTTTGGAATATTAGAAGGAATTTTAGCTGGGATAGCTGGCCAAACCGGAGAATGAAAAATAGGATCATTCATTAACCGAGACAAGTCTGGGTGGTCCAGAGTTGCTAGGAAGGGTAGTTGTCGGTTAACCTGCAGGTAATACTGGTGTGGCATAGGAACACCAGTAGGGCCATACACTGGGTTAGACGGATAATTGTAACCAGTGGGTCCTCTTGTATAAGGTTGGTGTTGACCAGGGTACACAGGATTTGAGAGAGTTTGAGAAAGATGTGCGAGCGGGGGATAACCGGATGGGTTTTGAGGATTATGATCCAGATTTGGCGTTTGTCCATAAGGAGGATATAGATGAGTCCCTTGAGAGGGAAGAGGTTGTTGTGGAGCTTGAAGATTTTGTCCCCCCGAGAACTGTGGGTTTCCTGGAAAAGGGATATTCCATGGATTGGGTGTGGTAGACACATTTTGTCCGTACGGTTGATGGTAGGCTCCAGATTGAGGCTGCCCCCCAACATGAGGGTGCCCTCCAAATGGAAGTTGTCCTCCTGTTATCCACATTTTTGGTTATCGAGATGATGCTACGATTATGTCATGATGATAGAAGATCAAACTCTTCATTAAGAACATTTTCCAGAAGAAGGTTACATTAATCATTTTCTCAAAATCATATTTTAAGAATGGTACGCAGGCTGCTTATATACTCTCCTGCGGAAATCCTTAA
>ML816920.1:113820-124746 GCA_009831015.1 Picea engelmannii
GAAGTGTCAACTGAAAGAGAATATTCTCCAGGTGGAATATTCTCCCCTAAAATATAGGAGACTAGATAATGACTAATTATGACTAATAAACAAGGAATAACCTTAGGAAAAATAAATCCTAGGTGTGTGTGAAGTATCTCCAACAAGATATAATTCACGAAGTTCCCATGGTGTCATATTTCTTTACTTAACATATAACTTGATATGAAATTTGAAAATAGGATATGATACCTTATGTCAAACATGTTTGTGTGGAGTTTCCAAGGTCAATATCAAATTCCTACATAATGATGATGGTTTCAACTCAAAATCACATAGTCTTTAAACTTTTCATAGGGAAAATTTCTTGTGCCCTCAACAGTGTAGATTTTAACCTTGTACAATTAATTATTGCAAACATATTCTTAAAAAAAGAAGAAAAGATACAATGAAACACACACACACATTACACATATATTTTTACCCTAGAAACCCAAACCGGGAAAACCAACAACCTGTTTATAGCCGCACCTTTAATCTTATATTCATATTATTCTTCATTGTTTACAATACAATATATATAGGATCCCATGACATCCAAACCCCTAATCCATTGACCCAGATTAGGCAACAAACTTAATTCCTTAACGAGAATTATAAAACCATCGACGAAAACCATGTGCCAAAAAACTGTTAAAAATGAACGCAACAAACACCAATTTGTTTTTCCAGGGGTGTTGCATCCCTCTCTACAACCCCCTGCCCCGCATCCACTCGACACAACGTATACACTAGGTGTATTCGTGCAAATAATATAACACATACCCAACATTCTCCCACTTGTTGTATTATTTTCATATAGGGTGTTACAAGGTTACATAGTCAACAATCCAGGGCAACAATGCCCATAGATCCTCTACACCAAGAGAACTTCTCAGTGCTCATATATTTTGTTAATGAATCTGCAACATTCTTCAAAGTGTCCATTTTCATCAACCACACCTTCTTTTCTTCAACCATTTCTCTCACAAAGTGATATAAACATCAATATGCTTTGTCTTTGAATGGTAATTTGGGATCTTCTCTAGGAATATTGCACTCTTAATGTCATAGTCTATCCTTACAACTTGTTATACTGACTCAATACATGAACACAATCCCTGTAACCATACTGATTCCTTGCTTGCATGAGTGGCTTCCATGTATTCAACTTATGTAGTTGAGAGTGCCACTACATATTGTCTTTTCCTCTTTTTCTCATCCACCTAATTACTCCTCCAAACAGGTTAAAAACATACCCACTTGTAGATCTTCTGCGATCTAGATCTCCGGCCCAGTTTGCATCAACAAACCCATGTATGCCAAACACTCTATCCAATCCTAGTATTCCTTGGTACCACAATCCATAAATAGTGGTTCCATGCAACTGCATAAAAACCCTCTTTACTGTTGTCCAATGCTCCTTCCCTGGTTTTGACATATACCTTCTCAAAACTCCCACTACATGTGCAATGTATGGTCTAGTATATAGCATTGCCTACATCAAATTGCCAACTGCACTAGCATAAAAAACATGGGACATGTCCTCTTCCTCTTCGTGTGTCTTGTGACACTGATCCACATATAACTTTACACATACAAGAATAGGAACCCTGACCGGTGTCGAGCTAATTAATTGACTTAATTATTGAGCATAAAATCATCAATCCAGGGGCGTAAGCTTATAGATTCTGACACTATATGTGTAGGGATTAGGAAACAAAGATGATTGTCTAAACTATTCTATTCTATGTAAAATAACGGTCTTCACACATTAATTAAAATATGTTTTTTTTTACTACAAATGAAACGAGATAATCTATGTCTATTGGGTAGCAAAACAAAGAAATGCTTGCTAGCCAAAGACTTACAACATTTCACTTAATCTTAACACCTAAGTGTCAAAAATAAATTGTGTTCCTACCTTCAATGACACTTTGTCTAATGAAAATGAAGCATGTAAAACAATATCAAAATTAATCTTGTTCACACTTCTCTACGAAGCTCACAGAATTAAGAATACATAGTTTAACAAGATCAATTTGCAAATCTTTCATTAATTTTTACTCAATGTTCATTGCAAGAATATAACTCAACAATATCATTTTAACTCTGGTGAGGTGTAAGTTTCATGTAACCAAAGAAATTCCATCATCAAACAAATAGAGAAAGAAACTAACTATAAGCATCGATTCAAACATTCACATTGCATGGAAACTTATATGGACAACTCAAACCATCATCATACTAATTCTCAAATATTCAAGTGATGTAGTTCTATGTCTTAAGACTAAACCAAGTTCCTTGAATTAATATTTGAGAAGCAACACAATGATTGTTCTTTGTAACCTAAACTATGTCTGTGTTATAGTCAAATCGAATCAGAGCCTAAAACTATTGTGTAAAACAATTGTGTGTAATGACGTAGTTATGGTTCAAGGTATTTGAATTAAAACCAACACATGAGTGTAGTTATAATCCGATTCTAATTAAACCAAGGCATGACTTGTGAAATGAATTAACACAATGACATCATAAGGGTTGTAATGGAAAAGAATATAAAAAACAGAGTAACTCTGATCTAATGACAACAAGTTACTGTTTGAAATTGGTGTTGGAACAAAGTATGTTGCCAAAGTACTCAACTTATGAAATTTGAACAATCCAGTGGTGTCAAGGAATAGATGTGAAATCACTTAACCTTTGATCAATTTTAACACATGAAACAAAGTTATTTATAACAAGAATCCAATACAAAACAATAAACAAAACAAACCAGAATGTAAATAAAGTAGATCTATCTCTACAACAAATAAATTACAAACCTATGCTAACAATACAAACAATGAAAGCCAGAAGTGGTGCTCCCTTGCCAGTCAGAGGATCATTGCGCTACAAGTCTACACGATGAACACAAATTTGAACCACAAAGTAACTAAGAACACCATCTTTGTATTAATCAACAACGCAATTCAATACATAGCGATAGCGATGGAGATCTACAAGCTCTTAATCTGATCCAGGTGGATATTGGTGGCCACCCACCTATTGCAACTGGATCCTCATGTTTGTTTTTGATTCAACACGTCTTTCTTTACTGCATTATAATTGTGAGATCTACACTTTTGGGGCTGTTTGAAGCCTCACACATTCTCCAGGTGGATACGGGTGGCCTCTCGCCTAATACAACTGGCTTATTTTGTATGTTTTCATGTAAGCACATCTTGTTGTACTTCCAACGGGCTATCACGCACCTAAAATGGAGGCCGTATGCAAAAATTATGACCCTAGGAAGTTGAGGTACCAAATTATACCAACTTACCCATAGGGTCCACATGACTTTTGGCGTTTCACCTTCTAGGGTTAGGTTTTTGGAAGTCTAGGGTTTTGGCATTCACGAGTAATATGAAAAGGGCCTCTGGAGCCTCATTGTAATCCATTCTGCTCAGACGGATGTGTGTAGCAGCCACGTATCTTCTCAGAGATAGCTACAACCATTCGAGCAAGTTTCAGTTCTGTAGTTTTACAACTTTAGCCTATTTCATTATTTAATAGAAGATATTGTTCACTGAATATTTGTGTTATTCTTCCTATCTTTGTGTTTATTGTATTTAGTCTATTAATCAGTTCGTTCCGCTCCTAAATCTGGATCATAATTGCTCGATCTATTGATTTCTAATGTCTCAAGCTTCAAACTTACATTCCAAACTTATATTGTACATAGGTTTGAGAAATAATTTATACATATCTTATGTTCTATATGCGCACAAGTTGATATGAGTGGATCCCTATATTAACGCATCGAGCTCATCGAGTTACATCATGAAATCATAACAATTACTCAAGTAATACTGAAGATGCTAAAATAACCTTGAGAAATCATTGGGAAGAAATTCTCATGACATAGAATGCATGATAATATCTCCCATTCTCGTCCTCGATCAGATTTGGTTGTTGGCGCTCTAAATTTGGAGAACGTTGACCTGGAATTATACTGCAACTTGGTGCCTTTCTTCTGCCTTCTAGAATCGGTCTGAGGAGCATGAACGCATGTTGAGGACGTTGTGGAGAAAACCCATATCTTGCTTTTCATTCTAGAAGTCTAGATATATGGCGAACTCCAACATGGATTATAAGAATCATATACAGGATACACAACTTGGCTCATTTAACCAACATCAATAATATTTCAACTTTTAACCCCCCTAATTCATTAAAGATTATGAGAAAACACATAATAAATCATTATAATTACCTTATGATCCTCAGATGACCATTTTAGACAAAATATGATAAAAGAGTGGTTGTCATAGTGAAAAGAGTGGGTCTAGAGTGGTAAAAAGGGATCATTTGGTAGTAAAAATGGCGTTAATTTGGGTTCCCAACAACTGGTATACATTCCTGCATATTAAACCTCTGTAATATTGTCTCAACATGTTTCCTCTGATTTAACCAGAGTTTCATGTTTTCTCAATCTCTTTTAATTTCAATACCCAAAATGAAAATTGCAACACCAAGATCCTGCATATCAAATTTAGAGGACACGAGATTTTTCACATCCTCGATAATCTCCTTGTCAATTCCTATAAGAAACATATCATGCACATAGAAGAAAAAAATAAATAAGATGATCACCGATTAATTTGAAATACACACAATGATGCACTTTGCTCTATGTGAAGCCATGTACCAACATATAAGTATCAAATTTTTGATACCACATCCTTGGTGATTGCTTTAATCCATACATGGACTTTTTCAACTTACATACCATCTCTTTCTTTCCCTTCACAACAAATCCTTCTGGCTATTTCATGTAGATTTCTTCTTCTAGATCCCCATGTAGGAATTTTGTCTTCACACCCATCTGTTCTTCTTCAAAATCAAAAGAAGTAGAAACAGATAAAAGAAATCTAATAGAAGTTAGCTTGGAAACAAGAGAAAATATTTCAGCGAAGTCAACTCACTCTACCTGGGAATAACCTTTTTCTACCAACTGGGCATTGTATTTCTCCACTTTTTCTTCTACACTCAACTTCTTCTTAAACATCAATTTTCTACCAATGGGATTTCTTCCAGTCGACAACTCCATTAGATCCCAAGCCTCATTCTTATCCAAGGCTACCATTTCTTCAACCATGGCCTTTTCCCATAGTTTTCCATCCTCTGAATCCACTACCTCCCTAACAGTTCTAGGATCATCTTCAGTAATAATCAAAGCAAAATTTAAACGAAAATTAGGTGGATTATACATTTCTGGTTGTATTCTTTCCCGAACCGATCTCCTCATTACTAGAGTATGAGGGTATTCTTCTTCTGATTCTTTTTCTTTTATAGATTCTGATTCATTACCCTTAAATTAAAACTCTATTTTCTCTAGTTCTTCCTCCTTTAGTAGGACTTCCTTTTTGACAACATATTTGATTTCTACAAATACCACATCTTGGCTGTGCACTATGTTTATAGTTTATGGGTTCCAAAGCTTATAACCTTTCAGATCATATTTATACCCAATAAAGATACACTTTTCAACCTTTTTATCTAGCTTACTCTTGTTTTCTTTTGGAACGTGAACATATGCATCACAACCAAATACTTTGACATGTGTGCGAGAGGGTTTCTTACTAGTCCACACCTTGTGTGGAGTCTTGTCATCTAGTGTTTATGAGGGTGATCGATTGACCAGGTAACATGCAATACCCACTACCTCTGCCCAAAATTCATGTCCTAACCTGACACCACTAAGCATGCACCTTTCTTTTTCCATCAACACTATGCTCATCCTTTCTGCAACTCCATTTTGTTGAGGCGTATATGGAGTATTTGTATGCCTTGCATAGATTCCCCAACTACGAAGGTGTCTCCCCGAAGACAATGATTTCTCTCATACCAAACATAGATTTTATCCTTTTACAATTAATTACTGCAAACAAATTCTTAATAAAAACATAAAAGATACAATGTCACACACACATTACACAAATATTTTTACCTTAGAAACCTAAATTGGTAAAACCAACAACATGTTTAGAGCTGCACCTCTAATATTATATTCATATTATTCTTCATTTTTTACAATACAATATATATAGGATCCCACAACATCCAAACCCCTATTCCATTGACTTAGATTATTCAATAACCCTAATTCGTTAACCGAAATTAAAAAATCGTCGGGGAAAACCACATGCCAAAAAAATGCCAAAAACAAATGAAAAAACTGCCATTTTGTTTTTTGGGGGGGTGTTTCCCATGAACCCTCAAGCAAGGGGGGTTGTGTTCCCCCCCGGTGCGCCTGCCAAAACATAAACACTAGGTCTAGTCGTGCAAAGAATATTACACATACCCAACAAATAGAGTTGCTAGATGAGTAATCTTAGATAAGGATTTGGTTTCTACTCATAAAAGGGTTGAATCATAGACTTCATATATCCAAGTAGAAAGACTCAATTCTCCTTAGCAATGACACCAAAATGTTATCACAAAATCTTGCACCGTAGAGCAAATCCTTCACAAGCTACAAAATAAGTGGAACATTAGAAGTGTTACCACTATCACCTAGGCCACAACTTCCTTTGTTTTAGTGAATCATGATAAATCCAACACAAGGGAGGATTCCCTAGTAGCTTCAATGAATCCTAAGGAAAGACACAATAAAATCTAAGGCCTCCTATGTATCTATCCAATTTACCACCAATGGAATATATCAATAAAGGTAAGGACAAGGGGGCTACTCAATGTAATTTTCAAATTTGAGTTGACATTCTTTAAGGTTGAGTTGGGGGGGGGGGTTTAACAAGTTGTTTTTCAATGAAAAATTATCCCCAAACACTAAAAATCAAGAAAATACTAATGGTTGTTGCAAAACTTGTGTAAAAGATAATAAATTATAGTGACAAACAAGATATAACATAAGCATATTTTTAGCCCTTGAAACAAGTATGCAAGTAAAATTAGGGCTTAACCAATGGATAAAATTAGTGTTTAATCAACTAGTGATAAAGGAGGATCTCGGTGGCCACCCACCTTTTTCAACTGGCTCAAAACAATTTTTTGGAAACTTACTATTTTTAGCAGTTTTTCGGGTCCCAAACTTTCGGGGCCTTTTTGATGACCTAAATGACGTCTTTTCATAATAAGGAATCTCAATGATTACCAATGGATTTGATTGAGCCACCTAAATGAAGCTCCTTGTCAATACCTTTCCAACGAGGTATCGTGTGCCCTAAATGGAGATCATATACAAAATTTATGACCTCGGGAAGTTGATGTAGTAACTTACCCCAACCCTAGATGACTTTTGGCGCTTCATCTACTTGTGTTAGGTTTTTGGATGTCTATGGTTTTTGCATTCATGGTTATTGTAAAAATGCCTTCAGAGCCTCATTGTACTCATCTTATTGCGAATGAGGGTAGATGTCACATCTCTTCTAAGAGTTAAGTTGCCACCATTCTAGCAAGCTTGTTTTCATTCTACATTTTACAGTTTTCAACATATTTATTATTTAATAGAAGTCAAGTTTTACTGTATATATGTTATTGTTCACTGTGTCTCTATGTTAATATTATAAATCTGTGGTTTCATTTCATTCTTCTTATAAATCCAGATTAGTGGTATTAGACCCGTCTGCTCCTTGTCGTTTTTTTAATGCATGTCCCGACATGGTCAGGGTATAGAGAGTTGGGTCTCGAGCTTGTTTGTCATGAGGAAAAATTCTCTCGCACACCCAAGAAACTATCCATGGAGGGAGAAAAGAAAGACGATGTTGGCACAGGGGCAGACCCAGGGTTCAACGCTTCAACAACGCACCAAAAAAACCCTAACTACCAGCCCTTTAGGAAACACCTGTGAAGCAAATGAAGTCTCACCCGAGGTAGAGGCAATGGGGGTTGCAGGACTCAGGTGTCTACAACCTAGATGGGACACAGATTTGTGATCACAATACTTAACAGGGCACTTAACCAATAACATGCATTAGTTCATAAATCCATTCACATCGCATATTAAACCCTAGATACAGAACAACACAAGATCTAACGCTTGCAACCTCTTAGCACATAGCATAAGATCAGATATAATATTCATTCACATCATAAAGAACTAATCATTCATAGATCTATCTATCATACATCAAGAACAATGCACTAAGAAAATAGATGCATAAATAACATGAACAACATAGCACAAATCACATCGATACAAGATATACGTGGTTCATCCCAGTGTGGGGCTGCATCCACCAACTCTTATTCTTTATTAGTCTCCTTCAATCTTCTTATAGGCACAAATCCACATAGCTCACTCCCCACTAGACAGATGATCTATGCACAACGCACTAGATCCACCTTCCTCAAAATTAGGTCACAACACAAAGCCTTAAACAGTTTGTGCACAAAGACTCTTATCATCAGTTGCACTTAGCTTTGCAAGTCTCAACACATAGTATGCACAAAATCCAACAACTGCTATTTTCACTTAGCAACCTTTACATATTCTTTCACAAAGCCAACTTAGACTAACTTCGCTCTAAGTCCTCTTTACTTTATTTATACATTACAAAAATCCCTAAACATGGGTAAACCCATGGGCTGAAATCCCATACCCGTTACATAAAACCTAAAATCCCAAAAAGCCTGCAAAAATGGGTGAGATCCTGTGATTTCTGCTTCGCTTGGGTGCTTCGTCGTCGACCAACCCGTTGAAGTCCCAAAAATGGTCAAACACGATCAACGTTTCCTCAAAAATTGGTCGAGGTCCAACAGACGATGGGAGAGGAGATCATTTAAAAATGTTGCTTGAGGAAGCCCTTGAGCGACAAAGGAACGCGATGATGGACAATTTTTCACAAATCCTTCGCCGACTGCCGACAAGAGACGCATCCACCTCAAGTGGAGGCGCTACCCCCTTCAAGGTACAAATAAATTTTGATATTCCTATATTTGAAGGTCAAATAGATGCAGATTTAGTAGATAAATGGTTAAACCTTCTAGAAGGGTATTTTTCTGTCCACAAATTTTACGATAGAGAAAATATTACATCTGCGCTCCTCAAGGCCGTCCCGCATGTCAAAGATTGGTGGGAGAATTTTTGAGAGAAAAAGGATATAGAGGGATCCATATTATTTGTAGTTTCACCCACTTGTATTTCCTTGAGGGATGTTATTAAGGAACAATACTACCGTGTTGGAAGTTATGAGGACTTGTATACAAGATGGAACACAATACGACAGGAAATAGACCAATCAATGCTAGAGTTCATCAATGTCTTCCACACCTTGCGCACCAAGATGGGTATCAAATATTCTGAGCAACATCCGGTGCTCAAGTATCGTGGAGGTATGCATAGATACATCTAGAAATAAATGGATTTTTCGGACATCTCATCCTTGGGCACGACCTATTGATATGTCGTCAAAATCGAGCAGAAGCTTAAATGAATGACGCGACAGTTTGGGTCTGGGAACCCCTCACAATAGAAGCAGGGCAAGGGAAACCCCAACTCATAGAACAAAGGATAGAGAAAAGATGGGAAACCTCAGGATAACCAGTCCAAGCCACACACAAAGAAGGACAATGGGAAGACAAAGAAACATACTGGGAAGTGGTGCAACTTCCATAAGAGCCCTTGGCATAACACTGCTGATTGCTTCTCAAAGCAGTTATTGGTGGCTAAGGTAAAAGCCTATGAATAAGATATGGGTTTCGACTCTGAGCCAAAACTAGAAAATGGGAGACGGATTGTTGATGCAGAACCCAGTGCCACCATTGCTACTACCAAGATCCAGCCTGGTGAACTTGATGAGCTAGAGGAAGGCAAGCGCCTCTTTCATTCACAAATGTGGGTGAAAGGCACTCTGCTGCACTTCATCGTTGATAGAGATAGACAAAAGAATCTCATCTCAGTAGAGGTCATCAAGTGGCTAGCCCTGCCAACAACGTTGTACCTACATCCCTACACCATCATATGTCTTCGTCAAGGAAGTGATCTTCACGTCAGGCAACAGTGTCCCCTGTCGTATGCCATCAAGCCATTCAAAGATGAGGTATTGTGTGATTTTGATCCCCTTGAAGTTTGTGATGTTATTTTGGGCCAACCTTATTTATGGAAATGTCATGTTGTATATGAGTCTAGGCCTCGCTTTGTTATTATTACTTTGAACAACAAATTGTACAGGATACCCGAGGTAGTCCCACCTAGTTCTGTTTCCTTGATCTCTTCCAAGAAATGCAGGAAGGTCATTTCTCAGACCAAAAAGTTTGTCTTCTTTGTGATTCACTCTCAGAGTGAGCGGAAGGTTGTAACCACATCCATGGCCTCCACGACTGACCTCTCGATGCAATAGAAGTAAGTGGATAAGGTCGTGGAAGAATACACTTACATCTTCTCATCACTTATTGGGGTACCTATGCACTGTCAGGTCAAGTATCCCATCGATCTAACCCCCAACGCACCACTACCCAATGGGATAGTCTATCACTACTCTCTGATAGAAAATGAGGAGATCAAGCGTCAGATCCAAGAACTTCTCCAGAAGGGCCACATCTGACCCAACTCATCAACTTGTGGAATCCCAATCATGTTGGTGCTGAAGAAAGACGAGACCTAGTGACTCTGCATTGATTACCAGGCCCTAAATAAAATCACAGTCAGGAACTAGTACCTAATTCCCCGAATCAATCATATCCTTGATCATCTCAAGGGGGCCAAATACTTCAATAAGATTGATACGAAGTCTGGATACCATCAGGTCCCAATAGAGCATACATGTTTATGGAAAACTACCTTCAAGTCAAAATAAGGTCTTTTTGAATGGTTGGTCATGCCCTTTGGTTTGATAAATGCCCCAACATATTTCATGAGGATGATGGACTATATCTTGTGGCCTTTCACTAATTATTTTGTGGTGG
>ML816921.1:0-11936 GCA_009831015.1 Picea engelmannii
GAAGAGTATCAGGGCTTTTAAAAGAATTGAATACATTGAAAATGTTGTATCCCTACTTCTAGAAAAAACATTAACCTATTTTATTTTTTATTTTTTTAAACGAAAGTAGACTTACCAAAGAAAATTATGAAATAAAAAGAAAAAACAAACTGGTACATACAGTGGGAATTTTGGAAACCAATTATTCCATACAGTGTTTTAAATAATGCCCGTTGACAGGGGCGTTGAGGATTTTACCGTCCAAATTTTCTGACAGAAACGAATTTTTTCCTTCAGGAGATGCAACCTTGAACGGTCTGTACCAGATGTGATCGAATTTACCATGTTTCATTGAGTCTTCCTTCTTGGCATCCTATTTTAAAACCAAATCTCTGGGGAGAAAATCTATGTCTTTGGCCTTACGATCGAATATCACTTTCATGTCGTCCTGGTATTTCTGCATCCTTTTGTCCACTTCGGTCCTGTGTTGTTGGACTTCAATCAGCTGGTTTATTCTTCTTGTGACATGATTTGGTTCTTCCTTCTCATCTTGCCAAAGTTTCATTACGAGAAGCAATAGATATATAGGTAATACTACGTCATTCCCGTACACCATTTGGAAAGGAGAAGTGCTAATAGAATTTTCCGTGCCTATCTGATTTGCCCACAAAGCGTATTTCAAATGCACATGCCAATATTTCTTGTTTTCTCTCAAAACTTTCTTAATTATATTGATTAGGATCTTGTTTGAAGACTTGACCAGACCATTTCCCTGGGGGTAGTATGTTGTGGAATGACCAAGCACAATATTATACTTTTGGCAAAAACTGACCATAGCCATAGATTTAAAATCCTATGCATTATCTGTGACTATCTTTTGGGGGCAGTCGAATCTAGACAGAATGTTCTCTTCTAAGAAATCTATTACCACTGAATCTGTAGCCCTTCTAGTTGGAATAACCTCCACCCATTTTGTGAAGTAATCTGTAGCGGTCAGGATCCATTTATGTTGAGCGCTATAATGAGGATTAATTTCTCCTATGAAAAATAATCCCCATTGTTGAAAAGGAGCTTTCGTTTTGACCAGAACCAACGGCATCGCTGGAAGTTTATGCTTGCCTGCAAAAAATTGGCAAGGGTTGCAGGCTCAAACCCTGGCAATGACATCTGAGAAAAGTTTGGGCCAATAATATCCTGCCCTCGGTATCTTATAAGTCATTTCCCTCCATGAGTGATGTCCTCCACACACTCCTTTGTGAAATTGGCTTATGACCTTCTATGTTTCTGATTCAACCAAACAAACCAATAGGAAGCCAAGTGGGTCCTTCCAATATCATTGTCTTTTGAATATATAGTACTTGACCTCATGCAACTTAAGCATTCTGGCTTTAGATGGGGGTAAGTCACTTGGGCACTTCAAGGTCAACATATAGGACACTATATCTTTGTACCAATCTGATGAAACAAACTTCTCTTCGATCTTGATTTTATCTATTTGTTCATCAAGCTCATTCATGTCCACACACTCTTCACCTCCCTGTAGGCCATTTATTCCAAGAGCTCTAAAATTTGATTCAGCTAAGAGTTTAGCCAAACCTTGTCCCTTTACTAGTCTCGTTGGTTTTACCTCCAGGTCGAATTCTTGAATTTTGGCAAGCCACCGTCCTCTTTTTCCATCACTGTCACACTGAACCAAAATGTCTTTTATGGAGCTGGTGGGTACATAGGCAATTACCTTGGAATGCAAAACATAGGTTCTGAAAGCCTTTAATGCCTTCACCATAGCATATGCTTGTTTTTCCATTGTATCATATCTGATTTTGGTGTCTCGAAGACTTTTGCTAAAAAAGGATATCGATTGCTTGAAACCTTCTTCATGCTTCTGGAGGAGTACCGCGACAAGTGTGTGTTTGAAGGCGAATGAGAAAATAAGAAAATCCTTTAGATAATCAGGGCTTGCTAGTACGGGTGCCTTGCTTATAACCTTCTTGATGCGTGCAAATGATGCTTTAGTTTATGTTGTCCATTTCACTTTGTTGTTTTTCTTTAGCATATCTGTGATCAATTTCACGATTTCAGCAAAGTTTGGAATAAATCTCCTCAAAAAAATTATTTTTCCTAAGAATGACTGAATCTCTTTTACATTCCTATGGATATTTATTGTGTCTATAGCTTCAACTCTTTTAGGGTCAATTCTAATTCCATATCGAGACACAATATGGCCCAAGAGTTTACCTTATTGCATAGCAAAGTGAGACTTTTTGGGGTTTAAAGACAAACCAAACCTGCTGCATTTCTCAAACGTCTGCTTGAGATGTATCGGATGATCTTCATCAGATTTAGAAAAAACGGTTAGATAATCAAGATAGATAACTACAAATTTGTCCCTTTCGCCAATGAAAGCAATATCCATAGCATGTTGGAAAGTAGCACCTGCATTCATTAAACCAAAAGGCATCTTGTCATACATAAATGTACCCCAAGGGGTGGTGAAAGCTATTTTTTCTTTATCATGTTCGCTGACGGCAATTTGATTGTACCCAGAAAACCCGTCGATCATCCACATCCTATTTTCCCCAACTACTTTTTCTAAAACGTGATCCATTTTGGGTAGGGGGTAATTATCTTTGAGGGAGGACTTATTTAGATTTCTGAAATCGACACACAATCTAATTTCCCCATTTTTCTTTCTAACTGGGACCAGGTTTACTACCCAATTGGAGTATCTTAATGGTACAATTTTTTTGCATCCAGGAGATTTTTAACTTCCCTTTCGATCACAGGCAATAAAATAGGATTGATTTGTCTAAGTTTTTGTCTAAATGGTTTGACACCAGGCTTCAGGGGTATCTTATGTTCAATCACAGTGGTGTCATAGGTTCTCAGTTCTTCATATGACCAAGCGAAAACATCCTTGTACTTTCTAAGCAACTCCGCGTATTTACTTTTGGTTTCTGGGGACAGGTATTTCGATAGTTTCACCATCCGAGGGTTTTCTTTAGTACCTATGTCACAGTCCTCAACCTCTTCAAGTTGAGGCTGTAGAGTGGATTTTGTAGGGATATCATCTTGATTGAATAATCTTTCCAAGGGAATCAGGCCCTTGGGGATTTGGTTATTTTTAAGAATGAGCATTCGGTGATTCGTGATTTTATCGTGGAAATCTTGAGGATCCTCCCCTTCCTACATGATCCAAATAGGATCATTTTTATTTTCTTGATCAGTATGTGTTTCAGCAAACTCATCCATTGATTCTAAAAATTTGCGAAGTTGTTCATCATCCTCAAAGACTTGCCAATGATGTATGTTATTCGGTATAGAAGGTCGGTGCCTCATTTGTATGTGGTACTTAAGTTTAAATGTGGTGGGAGGTGTGAAAGTTGAGGCTTCTTAGGCTAATGCATCAACCTGTTGGTTTTCAGTCCTTTGAACGAAATGAACCTTCACAGAGGAGAAGAAATTTTCGATCAGATCCCAGACGCAATTCCTGTAGGACCTCAACCTAGGATGTTTGGCCTGGTAATGTTGGTTTACCTATTTTATGATTAACTCGGCATCACCAAAGACTTCGAGGTTTTTTATTTTCATTCTCCTAGAAGCTTCTAATCCTAATACTAAGGCTTCATACTGGCATACGTTATTTGTGCAGTCCACATTCCACTGTAACCTATAGGAAAAGGCGATTACAAATTGATCATCAGGAGCCACAAGGAGTTCCCATGTTCTAGCTCCTAAGTAGGATGAAGCACTGTCAAAAAACATCTTCCACACACCAGAGCTATATACATTTCTTTTAATTTTTTCTTTTTATGTTTTTTCTTCTGTACAAGTTTCATCTATATCTACATCAATATCGTCATCAATGGATAAGATACAACTACCTAAATCTTGATCAGCAATATATACAGGGTGGTTATTTGGGTTATGTGGATCACCTACCGTGAAAGCCAATCTAGTTTCTATATACAAGCATGTGTATTGTCCTACAAAACCTGGAATCGTAGCATACGTCGTGTCAAGTTGGAGAGATCCTCCAAGCTTGGCACCTCATGACCTAGATAACAGCATACCATATTTCGGAGGGAT
This sequence comes from Picea engelmannii, assembly GCA_009831015.1. NCBI lineage: Eukaryota > Viridiplantae > Streptophyta > Pinopsida > Pinales > Pinaceae > Picea > Picea engelmannii. The sequence goes on from ML816921.1 coordinate 4,066, forward strand.
ATCGGCGACCAATACGTCCATAAGAATGCTTTTCACGGGTGTTTGTGCCAATTTTACCACCAGGTATTTAATCATGCATGTGCATTTGACTTTTCTTGAATCAAATGAATATAAATCTCCATAAGGCCTAGTGATTTCGAGACCTAATTTATCCATAATGGATTTAGGCATCACATTGTGGGATGTTCCAAAATCAAGCATGCAGTTATGGAGTAGGTGGTCGAACAAGGTTAACATGATATAGAAAGGGGCAACGGTGTCTTTCATACCTTCGACATGTGGACCAAAAACTATGTTTGGCTTGTCATCTTCTAAGTTGATGACATCATCTTGGCTTTCATCTTCCGAAAAGCTAATCATCTTGGCAATTTTTTTCTGTATATGGGATTTTTAACCATTTCAACAAGTGGGATAGGGATTTTGATTTTGTTTATTTCATTTTCCAAACTAAAATTTCCCAGGGCCTTGTTGTTTTCTATGTTTGGGGCCTCCATTCCTTTCTTTTCAGCTTTTCTTTATGGTGCGGATTTGGTTTCATTTACAGGCACTTGTGTATTCGCAGTGGGTGCTCCTACTGACTTTGACTTGACAGGTTGTGTGTCAGTGGTGTGATTTTTTGTAGTCTGTTTCTCAGCAACCTTTGGAGCCGCTTCATCAGTTTCACCCCTAGGCAAGATCTTTTTTGTTGGGGCGGCTAGAAAACTCTTGTTCCTAGGCCTTAAATTGTATTTTTCGTGTAGTTCGGCTATAATATCATCTGCGATACCCTGATAGGTCAAATATTCAGAAGTATAGTTGGTAACATCATCTTCTGATCTAATTTCTTTATTTAATGATTTTTCGTAATCTTGTCTTGATAAATAGGGTGATTTACTATCATCGTCAGGATTAATTATATCCTCATATAACTCTTCAAAATCTCCTAGGTCTTCCTCTCCAATAAAGTTTTCTCTTTTGAAGGGGGTTGGGATTTTTTTATCTTCATTCTTAATTGTTTTCTGTGGGGCCTGAAGATCAGGATTCCTTCTAAAATCCTTCCTAGGAAAATTATCCCTTTTCGATTTATCTAGTTCCATTTTTTAGATTTTATTTGAAAGTTCTCTAATTACCCTAGTCATCTCGTCTATTTTATCTCCTGAGGATTTCCCTGATCCTGAGGGTCCACCTTGCTCTTTGAATTTCCTACTTTCTTTGTTCCTAGTTTCTATTTTTGCTTTTAACTTCCCTGATGCCATCATGTTAGATTCGATTTCTAGAGAATCATCTTGCATTTTCATGAGATCTACTAATCTCCTTTCTCTCAATAATAGAGTGAAATAAGGATCAAAGGTTCCAGTTAAAGTCACCTTTGCTACGGGTTGAGAAGGTTTGACCTCGACCAGGATTTTATTATACAATTTGTTAAACCTTTGCATGAACTTTAGAACTGATTATGAGTTTTTCTTTCTAAGGGCTCCAAATTCAGTTAGGTAATAGAGGTGGTCCCTCCTTTCCCCCCATTGTCTGATAAAAGAATTTTCAAGTTCTTCGTAAGATCTTAGAGATCCGACTGCTAAGGCTCAGAACTAGGTCCTCACCTGTCCTTCGAAAGTTTGAACGAAGAGTCTAGAATAGAAATATTCATGTTCGATTCTGAGGATGTCGGAAAATTGGTCAAAGAAATTTATGTGTTCTTGAGTGATTAAATATCCTTCCCCTATAAATTTGGGAAGTCTTTTCATATAGTTTCCAGGAAGGTTGTGTAGGGGAACTGGGAGGACAAGGGGGGCATATCTAGCAGCTACCTTAGTAAAGATTCCAGGAAACGGTGCTTGGCCGCATGTTGGTCCTCCTAGAGAAACACCCCCAGCTCCTGCGCCTCCGTGTGCAGCCATTGATGGATTTGAGGCTAAAGCTCAGAGTGTGTGAGGAGAAGACTCACGGAAGTTTGGGGTATATACTTCAGGAAAAGATAGCGTATTGTTTAAAAGGGGAAGCAAGACAGATCTCTCAAGTGTTTCCTTAACGTTAAACTGTGTAAAATTAGGCTGACAAATAGTATGTATGGGTGAAATGATTTGTCTAAGGGATCTTCGTGATTTTAAAATACTTTCTGGATCCGAGACTGGCAAGGTCTGCTTGTCATCCGAGTTCTTTCTGGTGTTCTTTCAGCTAATATCCAGTTTACTTATCGTGGAGTTTCCAAGTGAAAAATAAAGGTAGCCTTAGAAGGTTTTCTATCTTTGTTCACTATCAAAGAAAGAAAGTGTCAATGTCGTTCTTCCCAAGGAAAAGTTTTGTTTCTTTGCTCCCCGGCAACGGCGCCAAAAAGATGTTGTTCCTGAGTTTATACTTTAAGTCTCTAAAGTATACCATCAAGGCATCCGAAAAGATAAAGAGAATTAAGGAGTAAGAATCAATTGTGAAGGGTAAATCAAAGTTGGTTTCTCAACTATCTCTGTCTAGCTTCCCATTGTTCTTGGATGCCGATTTCTCTCTCAATAACTGCACATGAGCATTCTAATTTGACTCGGGTAGTTTATGTTTGCAGGATAGTATTAAATAAGTTTAAAGCAATGCTAGTTTGATCCTGTAGGCCAGGTTCTATGTTAGGTTGTCTATTACTTGGGACAGTCATGAGGAGTAAAATTTTATTGAATTATAAAGAAGTTTTAAAATTTGTTGCTTCAGTTTTGTGGGATGAAATAGAAAAGGAATTTTGGAACTCAAAATAATAACATAATCACAGTAAAGGTCGCTTCCTGTACTTGAAGCGATTTGAGAATATTAAAATAATAACAAAGTAAGTTGTTGAAGAATATGAGGCTTTAATCATGAAAGAATCTCATATCATAACAGAAGAAGGGGAGGAAAACAAGATTTCTAATGAAGTATAAAATATAATCGTCCAACTGACCTACAGGTCTTGAAACTGTTGATAGAAATCACAGAGGAAAAATTGTAAATGATTAGATAATCAAATAAATTCAAACTACGGTAGAATTTTGAATTAAATTATAGTCGATTTATTTTGAATTAAATTATAGTTGAATTAAATTAGAATTTTGAATTAGAAAGACATAGAATGAAAGATGTTGAAAGATATTAAAAACAGAGTAAATGAACACATAGATTCAAGTTGACAGAATTCAGAATCTCTTCTGCATTATCTGTATCACTGTAAATCGGAAAACTTCTAATACAATTGGCTCCAAAAAAACAAAATGCCTCTTCTCAGTCTTGTGAAATTATATTTATACATGATCACCAAACATTTTCCCGTTGGTGATTAACTAACTTCCGAAGACTAACAGTTACATGAATGAGCAATGTTGAACCGTTTACATTTCTATTTTAATTGCTTCATTATTTCAATGATGAAAATATCCATAACAGTATTTCATGTATGCGTTAATGAACTTCCTTCTTCTGTTTTAAGATAGAGAATACATTTTTCCTAGGAACTGCACCAAAACTCTGGGAGCTTCTGGAATATCTTTTGCTTCAAATAGGAAGAACTTTCTCTGTAGTTCAGTTAGACGATCTTCGATTATCTTTCTTGTGAACTTAATAGTTTGTAACTTTAAGTTCGACATCACTATCCATTTGTCGATTTGAGTGTCATTGATTACCTTTATTTGTGGGATCTCTACCTGAATTTCTTCCAGATCCTCCTTGAATCTTAACTAATGCTTAACAATTTTAATTTCTCCTAACAACCCTGGACAGTTGTTTCTTCCAATGTTCAATGAAGCTTTCTCTAAAAGGTCGAAAATTCCTTGACAGCCATCATTTACCTCTCTGGTTATTTTCTTGTTTTCTGTGAGGTTTTCCTCCCATACCTTGAGTATTATATCACCTTTAATCTGCTCTGAAATAGATAGATTTTGAATCTCTCTAAACTTCTCTTTTGTTGAAAGAGCCACTTCTTTTTTAAAATTTGTTCTGGCTGCTTTCACTTCTCTTTCTTTCAGGAGAATACTCTCCAAGGATTTACTTGTTTCTTAAAAGTAAGTCTGAATAAATTCCAGCTTAAAAAACACTCCCTGTTGCTCTTTTTCTATCTTTGTATGTATTTCCAACACCTGGGCTTGGAAAATTTCAAGCTCTACCACTTGATTTTGAATGGAATTAATCTTATTTTGTAATTGTCTATTCATTTCTTGTTGTTGTAGGACCTGTGCTTGACTGACCTGTATCTTCAGGTTTGTTTCATCTAAGCTTTATTTCAGTTTTTTTAATCTTCTGTATGTCATTGAATCTGGCTCATTCTAGACCCTTGTTTATATACCGACTGATACTTCTTTCAGTGTCCTTTAATTTAATTTGTAGTTGATCTATCATCTGATCTTTATGCTACAACATAGTTCTCAAATTCCCCACAGAATATAAATTTGTTGATGTTAAGGCTCCCATTGTGCCTTCTATTTCTGTAGTGAATTCCCCTTCTTCAATTTTTTGTCCATCTACGATGATCTTGCGCTTTTTTATCATCATGTCTCCTCTTGGATGCATTTCCTGTTTCAGGATAGCCTTCCTCTTTTTACTGAAAAAGTAATCAGAGGAAGGAATCCCATCCCTAGAAATAGGCTCAAGATCACAGCTAACATATAGAGCTCCCTATTGGGGGTTTCCATAGGTAGACTGCAATGGGATCAAAGAAGTAATGGGACTTCCAAGTTCCGTCGATGTTGTTCCTCCTACTTTTTTGGGAAAATCCTCAGGGATTTCTAGGGATGTTTCCAACTCCTTTCCTTTCCCTGCCTCTGATTTTTCTATCTGAAGAACTTATGTTTCTTGTGAAGGCATTTCAATCTCCTTCATTTTTCCCTTTGTATTTTCTTTATCCTGTACATATGTTTCAAAACCTGGGGGAGGCCCTTCCTTCTCTGGAGGAGGGGTCATGGATTCACCCTGTAAAATATTTGGCAAACAACTTTTCTTGTGACTTTGGAAGGACATGAAACTAGTCTGTAAGTCGGGTGATAAGGCTCGTACCCTGTTCAATACCTCCTCATAGGTTTTAACCTCTTTGAATATATTATCATAAACAGACTTTTCATGTTCATAATATTTCATATTGCAGTGCATCAAATGTTTGTTTACTAATTGATAAGGGTCATGCTTTATGTGTTCGATATCTACCAGTTTAACTTCTTCTAGTGCTTCGGCTTCCACTTTAGAATGTCTTAGGTTTAGCAATGAGAATTTCCCAACATGTACAGGGAAGATTGGCCAGGACTTCTTTTGAGTTGCCTTTAGCTCTATTCCAATACCACCTTTCACTATTTGGTGTGCTACCTCCCTTAATACTAGTCTGTCCGGGAGGAATTTTGGAAGCGCATGAGGGGGGATTGAGCACCCATAAACCCTAATGTAAGAGAAGTTTTCATCAATGAACCAGTCGGCTATTGCTTTGAGGTTTTCTAAGACTGGCTCAGAAATGTGAGGGGTTTCACAGCCATAAAACATTTTATGCATTGGAATTACTATGAAATGACAAATTTCGTAAAACGCATTCTTAGCATTTTCTTCCCATAGCACAGAGTGATACTCATGAATGGGTTCAGGGAAGGTTATGTTCCAACTCCAATTCATCAGGGGAAATGGAGTCACAAAGTAGATTTCATCCATGATGTACGTCGACATGTAAAAGGCCATTGGCTGACCTTTAGGTCTTGCAACTCTGTAATTTGAAACCTCTTGGGCTAGGTTATCAAACAAAATATTGCTCCAGTTAAAAATGTATCCTTCTAATGCTTCTTCTAAAAAGGGCACCAATTCTGCGGGAAAATGGCAGGTATTCTTTTTCCCGAAGAATCTACACATCATAATGGCTACATAGACCATGTACTCATTCAAATATTTTGTGGCATAAATTCCATGGGTATCGGCCCTAAATTTCGATGAACATCTCCACCATTCTCTGATTAAATCGAGATAAGTTTGGTCTGCCTCAGTACACTCTTTCCTTTGAAACTCAGCTGTAAATTCGGCATTATAAATGTACTTAGGATTTGGTGAGAGTTTATACATTACTTGTATATGCTCTGGCCTGAATGAGCCGACAACGACCGCTTGATCATTTAAAATGCTTCTTGTCGGGATATCAACCTTCTCCAAGGCCCAATTGATCATGTCATTTTATGCCATGAGACGAGGGCGTGCTGCGATCTTATGAAGCTTTGATTCTGCTATATCCCGAAAGTGATTCTCAGAATCAGCAGGAGAATTTTTTATTTCGTAATCCAGTAATTCATAGATTTGTCTCCAAGATTTAATTGAGTCAATGGCATGTGGCGTAGTGTCGGAAATGATATCTCCTTCTGGGTTACGCATTTCCTCTGTATCTTCACTCTTCTTCGGTACTTTCTTTGTTGCCATAGCTCTGTGTTAGATGGAAAACCTATCACAGAAAAGAAGCGTATGAGCTTGGCCGAATGCAAATTACCTTCGAAAGACAGAACAAGCATAGGTTTTGGAACACAGACTTTCAATTCGCCTTAAACTCATTTTATGACGAAAATACTGAAGTCGTTGACCTATAATCAATTACATTTAATGCAAATAATATTTCTGAGATACGTGCAGTATTTATCAATTATCTGTTTATTAATAAGGTCGTATTTTGGCAATCCCAGATTCAAAATTCAAAATATTTCATTCAAGGGTACCGAAAATAAGAAAATACCAAAGCAGTTTAATTACTGTTAATCATGTTTTTAAAACAGAGTTAGTCCGGTTTAAAAGCTGATTATGGTTCGAGACTTCGCATTTCAGGGTTTCGATGATCATGGATACATGAGGTATGTCATCGATAAACCCCAATTTCTGAAATTGCGAAATCACGATGAGATTAAATTAGGCCTTAATTTTTGAATTAGTAGATTAATTAATCAGGATTAAAGACTAACTTCCAAAATAGGGGTAATTCGGTCTAAACACAGATTATGAGTCATGACTTCGCGTTTCAGGATTTCAGGGATCATGTTGACAAGAGGTATGTTATCGTTGAACCCTGTATCCCGAAATTGCGATACAATTAACTTAATCTTTAATAATTATTAACTTCCATTTTTCGGGAAATTGGGGAACGGAATTCCACAATTCGATATGTATTAAAACATATGTTCTCAGTAAACCCTGAATACCGAAAAAAAATTAAAATTAGTCTTAACTTCTTGTTGGGCCCCAACAACTCCCCTTATATTTTTACAAAATTTAAAGGGCCCCTATTAAAATCTTGATAATTATAATGAGCTACAGAATCAACCTTTTCAAATAGTTTCATTCCTTGGCTTGCTTTGAGACAAACTTAAGACATTCACTTTAGTATGAGTCATTTATTACAAGAGTATATGTCAAAAGTTAAGAACGAGCATAAAAATCTCAATTTATACAAAAACATAAATTTTTTATCAAATGTTTACTTTTATTTAAATTATGATTATGTGTTAATTATTTTGCTCATTAGCAAGTTAGACTATTTTGAATAATTTTTTCAATACTTCATCAAATAATATCTTGGTTGGTTTCTCATTTTCATGAAATCATTTGGTGATATTAATTAATTAAAAAAAAATTTCATTTTGCATCTCATAATAATAATAAAAAATAAAAAAGAATTATATATGATTTGTTTGATTTTATTCTCTTCTCCATTAACTTGAAACTTCTATAATTAAGATCATATTTGAAAGGAAAATATAAATAATTTTTGTTTATAAGTTATAGTTAGTTTAAATTCATTTTTTTATTTTTCTAGATTTTGTTTTATTCACAATTTTTAGGTTATTAATTTAGGTTTGTTTTTGTTTCACAGGTTTCTATTATCAAATATTTGATACGGATCTGATCATGGCTTGATTTTATTATCCAAATACGTTCAAGAT